>BHFT01033484.1:0-50941 GCA_004320025.1 Laticauda laticaudata
CCCCCCCCCCCCCCATGCAGGCTTTAGGCACAGAGGTAGACTGCCTGTTTGAACTGACATTTGTTTCTTGTCCTTGGCATAGAACTGTGTGTTGTATGTAACTTATTTGTATTTTATGACGGTTTGAAATCATATTTTTATAGAACAGAATGTGCAAACGACTCATAGTTAGTTACAGTTGGAGCAGCACTATAAACCCCATAAAATGAAATAATAAATAAATATTTCATGAGGTCAAACAAGCAACCAGGTGGAAAAGTACAGCCTGGACAGAAGTATCAGGTTATTCCCTGTCCAAAGATTACCGAAGTTCCATGTGACAAAGGAAGAAGTGATGATAGACAAGTACCTGCCTGAAATGTGTAGTACATAATGTCAGGGCCTCAATTCCGGAAGGAAGCAGACATTATTTTCCCTGATTAGTCATGCCGCTTGGCATTTTAGGACTGTTTTTGAGAAGAAAAGCATGGCCTTGGATTGTGCAAAATTGGCCAATCATGAAAATCCATATTTTTTTAGCCTTTAATCTGCTTTATACAATATCATTCATCTACAGGAGGCATTAGCTATCTCTAGATTAAAATCTCCAAATGGATGACTATACAGGCAGTCCTCGACTTATAATAGTTCATTTAATGACAGTTCAAAGTTAGAACGGCCCTGAAAAAGTGATTTATGTTTTTCACACTTACAAACTTTGTAGCAGCTCCATGACCATTGATCAAAATTCAGTCAGCTTGGCAACTGACTCATACTTATGACAGTTGCTGTGTCCCAGGATGAACCATTTGCAACCTTTCGACAAGTAAAATCAATGAGGAAGCCAGATTCACTTAAAAACCATGTTACTAACTTATCAGCTTCAGTGATTCACTTAATAATGGTGGTCAAAAAGGTCATAAAATGGGGGCAACAAATGTCTCATTTAACAACAGAAATTTTGGGCTCAGTTGAGGTTGTGAGGACTACCTGTATTCTGCAACTAAGACCCTTGTTGGGTGAAGTCTTCATCAATGTTAATTTTGCTTTGGAAAAACACTGTGTTTTATATATATCCCTTTTAATTTAGAATCCTTTTAATTTAGAATTGATCTTGAGACCACAAGTCGTGCTTGTATATGTGCGAAGACCAGCAACAGGATGTATGACATTTCAGGGCTGAAATAAATTGAACTTTTATACAGTAAGACATTATTTGCAGGAACGCTACAAGCAGAGGCCCTCTGGATGAACGGAAAGAATCTGGTGAATAAAGAATCTGAGAATCTTAACTTGATTTAGAAGTGAGAATGGACTCTGGAGAATCAGTGTGACAAAAAGCAATTTTTAAGTGAAGTTTTCAGACTGTATAGGACGTTGGAGCTCAGGAAAGAAGAATAGAAATACTTTTTTCTTTTATTTATTTATTTATTTTATTTGTATTTATTTATTTGTATTTATTTGTTTATTTATTTATTTGTATATATTTTATTTATTTATACAACCTACAGTATACTGCATGTATTCCTCAGAAACTGGTTGGGAGATATTGGGAGTAAAATCTACATATTTGGACGGTGCCTGGTTTGAGGATTCCCTTCCTTCCTTCCTTCCTTCCTTCCTTCCTTCCTTCCTTCCTTCCTTCCTTCCTTCCCTCGCCTGCCTGCCTTCCCTCCCTTCCTCCTTCCTTCCTTCCCTTCCTCTTTCTTTCTTTCCTTCCTTTCAGCCTGCCTTCTCTCCTTCCCTCCCTCCCTCCCTCCCTCCTTCCCTTCCCTTCCCTTCAAAAGCAAATGGGCTTCTCTGGCATTAAATTAAAAAATGTCTCCAAGCTCTTGGGGCCTATATTTTATTTCACAATGATACTGGAGGAACAGGCTAATTTTACTTCATGCAATCCTTCTGGGTATTTAAAAATGAACAAAGAATGTATAGTAAGGAATCTTACTATGGTAGTTGCCAAAAGAGTATAGGCAGGAACTTGGGTAATAGGACTTAAACTATGATCTCTAAATTTTCAGTAATGAGGTCAGAAATGGGCCCAATGGAAAGGAACAGAATCTTACTCTCCCTGGTATCTTGACAACTATTATGCTAAGCACATGCATCATTTGGACATGTGGCCTTAGGGACTAGAAGAATGTACATCCTGGTGTTCCTATATTAGCTTTGTGGCCTGTTCTGTATATACATACTGTACATACAGCAAACCTCATCAGTTACTTCCTAGAAGTTCATACTTTTTCACCCCTTTAAATGGTCTTTTAATTTTTCAGCTGTTGCTTAATGATCTTTAACATACTGCTGAGGCGAAGTTTTAGAGTTCTGGTAGGCGTGGAATGAATTAGATTTCAATAAAAAGTTCCATTTTAAATCTATTTCTGCAAGTCTTCCACAACTGATTGTAAAAGCAATGCCTGGATGACACGATACACTCGTACAATTGCGTTACCTTAATCAAAGGGTTGTGATTAAAGTGGCATTGCGTTATCATTTCTGGTGGCAGGGCCCAAGGAATAATTCATGGCAGCCGAATGTTTTTAAAAAGAAATGTTGAATCTTATGTAACACTCTTTAAATTATTAATTGCCATCTGATATTATTGTCCATTGCCCCCAAGATACATAAAAGTTTGAGACATTGGAATTTAATTTCCTTTCTGTTGTTTGCTGCACAGTGGAAAACAAGTGATTTATGAATCAATTATATTAAGGAATGTGGGAAATAACACTGACTGCAAAAGGGACAGAATACCCAATATCTCCAAGCTTGAGATTTTGAACTTGGACAGCCTTGAACTATGCCGCCGTTGGTTAGACTGAAGCGTAGCACACAAAAGTATCTGCCAAAATGTCCTACCAGTCAATGACTATTTCAGCTTCAACTGCAACAGTACAAGAGCACACAACAGATACAAACTCAATGTAAACGGCTCCCAACTTGATTGAAGAAAGTACGACTTCAGCAATGCCTGGAATGCACTACCTGACTCTGTTATTACATCCTGTAACCTCCAAAACTTTAACCTTAAACTATCCACTATTGACCTCACCCCATTCCTAAGAGGTCTGTAAGGGGCTTGCATAAGTACACCATTGTGCCTTCCGTCCCTGTCCTATTGTCCCCATTTATCCGTACCTATTTCCTGTATTCTTACTCATGTTTATACTTAAACCTATTATCTTGTAAGAGATTGACAAATAAAATAAATAAATAAAATAAATAAATATTGGGCAAAAAGTCATGAAGAAACTTTTTTAAAAAAATTTGCATTTGGCCTTCTGAATAGATTAGAGATCAATCTTCCCTAGAACTTTCTAGATCAGCATTTCTCAAACATTTTGGTGTCAGGACTCCTTTACATTGTTAAAAATGACTGAGGAGCCCAAAGGGAGAATTTCTACCACCTATAACAGAATTATAGCAAGTAGTTCTTGATTAACAGCGGTTCATTTAGTGACTGTTCAAAGTTACAACTTCACTGAAAAAAGTGACTTAGGACCATTTTTCACACTTAGGACCATTGCAGCACCTCCATGGTCAAGTGATCAAAATGTCAGGCAGTTGGCCATTGACTGACACTGTCAGTCCCAGGATCATGGGATGCCTTTTGCGACTTTCTGGCACTAGACTAGGGTCCTGGCATAGCCTTAGGCTAGACTAGAATACTGAATAAATTCCAAAAAATGTTTCCTTTGTTGCCAAGAAACACAAATGTAATTCATTTATGGAATTTGAATATTAGTTTGAAATAAGTCAAACTAATTTGAATAACTAATTTGAATATTTTTAACTAAGGCTCTTTGTATAAGTTATGATGTATAAATTAAGAAGGATAGGTTACAAATACTAGGACTTAGAAACTGGGCAATACAAGAAAAACTTTACAGAAAGACTACACAATTATCTTAGTCTATCTCTTTGCTAGCTGATGAAAAGTCTTGGAAATATGCCTTGGGAAAGGTTGCCATCTGCTGATCAATATTGTGAATTCATGAAACATAAACCAAATCACATTTTCAGCCTTAAATATCTAAGTTTTATTTATCACATACCTGGTCCTCTTCATTCAAGAAAATTTCTGAAGTTCTAAACTCGATTTTGGTGTCATTCATGGACTGGAGGAAAGAAACAGTTTAAAGTTAATCCAGACAAAACTGAGTGCTTGTATATTAAATATTACTTTACTTTCTTGGTGACTCCAATAATTCTTTGGATGTACTCCTAAACTCAGTTAGCTGTCTCAGTGTCTCTGAGCCTTGGAAGTCATATTTTACTTGGAAGCTTCGAGGCTGCCACATTTAGTGCCTGGGAATTTGGGAGGAGGGATTTCATAGAGAGGTAGAAGATTAGACTGAACAACATTCTTTCTCAGAGAGTCAAAGATTAATTTGGATTAATTCTGAACTGAAGAAACTTCTTGGATGAGAAGTGAAATGTCTTCAAAGAAAAACCAGAAAGTCCAGTTGCCTTTTGAAAAAGCACCTTTGGGACAACCGAGACCTGGATGACTGAGAATCACCATAGACATATATTCTATGGATAGTAATCTAATACAATGGATCCAAATTTTGCTATGTGCCTCATCCTATCTCTTAACATAGTGTTTTTTTTCCAGATGCCCATCAGAATTTTTATTTATGTTATCAGGTGTATAATAAGTCCTTCTATTTCTCCTTCTATTTGCTTAGGAACTGGTGTGCCTACGTTCACACAAGGCTCCAGCCAACTATTGTGGTTGACAATGTACAAAGCTACAGCTCTGGGAGAGCCAAGCAATGCACTTGGATTACAGGATCCTGTGGAACAAGGTGAGTAATAATATTTATATCACTGAGATGCTTTTTAAATGATGGTCAGCTACATTAATGAAGACTGTGAAAACTGCTTAGAAATATTCAACCCTCTTAGGCCAATCTAACTTGGCAACTTTAAGACTTGGCAACCTCAAACTTAGCAACTTTAAGACTTGTGGTTTTTAACTCCCAGAGCTCTAAGAGTTGAAGTCCACAAGTCTTAAAGTTGCCAAGTTTTGTTCTGACCCAAATTTTGTTCCAAGGAAACAAATACGAAAGAGAGGTAACAGAAAAACCTTTTAATTATTCTTTACAAATTCCGTTCCTTCATGGTTAAAAGGCTGTTTCAAACTAATTATCTCTGATAAGAACGAGCCTTGACAAGGTTGTGCAAGGCTACCAAGAACACTAGATAAAGTTACTAAGAAATATTTCAAACACAAAGAGTCTCCAAACATCAACTAAGATATTCCAAATGTCCACAAGTGCAAAAAATTCTTTGAGTGCAAAAAATTCTTTGCTTCTTGCAAAGAACTCTGGTTTCTCAGCTGGCTTTTATCTCTTAAGGGAGGGGCCATTACCTTGCAGCCTTACTCCTGAGTTGCCCATGCTGCTGCAGCTGCTTTTTCCTTTGAGCAGCCTTGTGCACAAGTGCACTGGGCACAGGCTCCTCAGGGACCTCTTCATCACTGCTACCAGCCTCCACAATCTCCAAAGGCAGCATTCCACTCCCTGATGGTCTTGGCCCCATCCCTGCATCACACGCAGGCCCCTCATCTGAGTTCTCGCTCTCCGAGGTATCAGCCATCAGCACCTGCTGCCAGCGAACCACAAAAAGTTTGGAGACCTCTGCTATAGGAAGAGAGTTCTTGAAATACACAGAATACTCCATCCAAGGGTGGGATAAAGGAAAATAATATTAAATGACATTTCTGCTAAAGATTTTAGAAAAATAAAAGTTTTCTTAATGGTGGAAAACAGAATACAGTTGCATATCAACCTTCCATCTACTTTGGTCTAGTTATTGGCAAAAACCATTCAGAATTCTACATAAGAAGATATTTTTTAATGTTAGCTGGAGATTTTGAGGGTTGAACTTTGGACTTTTTGCACGAAAGGTACATGATTTTTCTTGTTCTTATACAAACAACAACAACAACAACCACCCAGTACAATATCTTCAAATTATTAGTGTATAACTTGCTTTGACTAACTCAAAACAAGTTTTATTTTTCCAAGATATGTGCCATTAGATTCTAATAATTAACTTAATTTCACAAGATGAACATATACCCAAAACATATAATAATTATGCTACAGTCATTTTCATAAACACTTGCTCTGTCAAATAATGAATTAATTGTTCAACTCATACATATCTCCCTTAAAATGTTCATTACTCCCTTGAAATGTTCTGGCTGGATAATATGTACTATACTTTCAGTTTTCCTTTTTAAGTTTCCTATGCTTTTGTATGGATGTTTGGTGTTTGTGTGTTGGAATTGCAGAAGAACAGCAAGGAGGAATGCACCCTTTTTTCTATAAGTGTGCCTTTTCATTTTAGGTGTTAAGGGCTACAAACCAAGAGCTGATGGATTACTCTTACTTCTTTTGCTTTTGCTTTTTGGAACACAAAAACTGCATAGCTTGATATAAATGCTGAATAGAATAGAATAGAACAGAATAGAATATTCTTTATTGGCCAAGTGTGATTGGGCAACCAAGGAATTTGTCTTGGATGCATAAGCTCTCAATATACATACAAACAACAAAATAATATAGTCATAAAATATCAGTAGGAGAAGATAGTAGAAAACATAAGAAAGATAATAGTAATACAGTCCTCTATATGGCTAAATATCCATAGACGTGAGACGATGCTGTAGGAATTAGATATTCAGCAGAGCGATAGCATGAGGGAAAAACTTGTCTCTGTGTCTAATTGTTCTGGCATTTCTGGATTATAAGTAATAGTGTCAATATAGCATGATCTTAAATCATAAAGTTAGCCAATTATAGGAAGTTAGGCTGTCATGGTCAGGAATATTTTCTTTATTCATGTGTGTTCTTTATTTGTGGAATGTCTGTGACATATTAGCCAGTGTCTGGGAAGATATCTGATTAATTAAGAAGGAAATATGTACACTCTATCAATCACTCCAAGAAGCAAACCACAGTTTACCTATGAAAGGTGGTAAACACTAGCCAGAATAATATGAAGGATATCTATGGCTGCCTTTAAAGAGAAGAGAGTGAACTAAACTAAACTAATTATTAAAGGATTTAGATTTTTGACCCATATTCGCCATTTTCTACTGAATATTATATGCGCTGTTTTCCTGCCTTGCCTGTTTAAACTGCTTTGCAGCTGAAGTAATTCTTTCACTCTGCTATGTTTAATAAACCTTTCCAGCTTTTATTGTATGTGTTTATTGTTTTTGACTCCACAAACTGCTGCCTCTATTTCATTGTGCCAAACCAACATGTCTGTGAAAATGTGTGTGTTAGCAAAGACAGTTTAAGCCTGAAGTTGTGTAACACTATTAACGTTATGTAACATCTACAGGTAAAGTCTGTTTTCAAACAAGACTGAATTCTCTTCTGATTTGGCAATTGGACTAAGGCAAGATTGTGTGTGTCTTGGTTTCGGAATGGCCAGTTGACAAATACAATGAGATTTTGCAGGCATCCATAGTCAATAAGTCTGTAGCTCCTCAGGATTTCATCTATTTTTCATCCAGCTCTTGTACAGTAATCTAAACTGACAAGCTTTTCTGGACTAAGAAAGCTTGCAAATATCATCAGATCTAAACAAAACAGAAGGACACTCACTTCCTCTGTGTTCAGCAGTGATATAATTTTTGCTATCCAGATTATTTGTGATACCCAGGCTACATATTGGCAACTCATGATTAAGGATGCTTTTCAGCTGATCTTTGTGAAAACAGATATGAATCATCAACTTTGTTATTCATAAGCTTTCATCATTCATTGAGGAAGCTTACTGATAAGCTTTTGCATTTCCTAAATTTCCCCCAACAACTCTCAAACCAAGGGTTTTTTTGTTGTTAAAGTCTATTTTGAAAAAAAAAAGTATTTTGAAACTAGATATATGGTTAAGTAACAATTCTCACACATTGAAAGATAAATCTAAAGCATAAATGAAATAGAACAGTCTTAAGAAAAAAAAAAGAGGTCTAGAAACAAACTGATTTGCCCATCTCTACCTATGTGTTGGATGCTCTATTTTTAAGATTTTAACATCTTAAAAAATAAAATATTCTGCTTGGAGAATTTCCTGAAGTTGAAATGCATGGTTATTTGCCTTCCTTACTCAAGCATTTGGTAATTGTCAAACCTATTAAAAGGAGCAGTATTTTCATTCAGTTTTCCTCAGTCTAAGACTTTCATTCCAGGTTTTTAAAAATAAAAACCCTGTATTCTTCACCCAGCCTGAGCTTCATTTGAAAATTCTAGAAATGTAACATTTCCAGAGGAGACTAGTTTTGTTTTGTTTTGTTGAAAGATTTTTTTTAAATTCTTCAAATGTGTATATCAGATTTCCCAGACCTTCATACCTGTTTGTTCCATTTCCCACTAGGTGGCAGGCTGGCATATCTATAACATTACAATTAAATTCTAAAATTGTAATCCATCTCCTTTTATAAAACTCAAAACCATTTCAGTGTTCATATCTTTATTACTGTGTCTGAAATACCCTTCATCCAAGATCAGCACCAAATTTAATTACAGAGTCATTCAGCATTTGAAATATGCATGGACTTGTTTTCCTCAAACCTATTCTGTTTTGAATCAGGTCAGACTGCAATCTTAGTTTTAGCTCAGATATTCGTGTAAGGAGCTGAAGACAATTGATTAACAATCCATGGTAATCCAAACACATTTCTTATTTTTAAATAACTGAATATATGTGAAAGGGTATTAAATGATGATCAGGGAAAACCTTCTGAAATGCTGAAGTGTATTGAGGACATGAGTATTAGCATCAAAATGTGCCTGGAATTCATAACGTTCTTCCGTTAGTCAATATTAGCATTTTCACCACTCACCACGTAATAATTTGTTTCCCAACGGTTGCTTATATTTTTACAATGTACAAATTATATGGGAGACAAATAAAAGCAACCTATTAAGTAGCCAGATTCTATACCCGCAAGAAAAATAAGATATTCAAAAACAACAACAACCATGAACACAGTGACTTAGAGGATTCACCTTTCTGTCCACCAAATGTCTAGGCAGGGTAGAGAATAATAAGCAGTTTAAGAATTTTGAGAATATTTCATGGGTATTTTCACAATTTACTTTGTGCACAAAAGCATTTATCCATGACTAGAAGGCAAACGGTGAGTTTTGTTCTCTCTGCCACTGTCAGCATTTCAAAGAAACTCCCCGTGTCCATTCAGTACTCAGAGATAAAGTCCATCCAAGTAAGAATTTATTAAGGAAGTTATGATAGCACAACTGGGAAAACCTGAATCTGAAACTTCTGTGTTTTCCCTTCCCCAAGCAAAAATTAAAGATCCATCCCCTGCACCCATCAGTCTTGTTGAGGTAATTCCCCATTAGGAGAATGAGTGCATATAGGGAGACGTATTTGAGAGTGGTGTTTGAATAATACACACACAGCACACAGATACACTGTACAGTAAATATAGGTTTTACTTTCAGAAACGTTAAGCCAATTTCAAACACAGTCCAAATTAATTCACAGGTAAGTTCAGTCAGTTTTCAGTCCAGTATCATAAACAGTTCAGTATCAGACTTACATCAAATCCATGAATGTCACTCAATTAGGAAAAATGGAGGAATGGCAATATTCTCCAACAGAGGGAAAGAGAGAATCACTAAGACTTCTTCTGAGACTAAGACTAAGACAACCCAGGTTTCTGGCTCCATCTTATGGCGGTTTGAGAAACTACACCAATTACACTTTTATGATTTTCTTAAAGAGACAGTATTAAAATGTCTATCCTGGTTTATACATTTCCAACCCAAATAGCTGTTAGGTGACTTATATTCCTAACAAGTCTATCACATTGCCCAGTCAAGCATCATTCTATCCAAAGCCATTCCTTCACCTACTCCCATCCATGTGCAGGATGACATGCCCTTGATTTTTGAGAAGAATGTTGTTGAGTCTAATCTATCACTCACTAAGAATGCCCCCCTCCCAAATTTCCAGACACTAACTGTGGCATCCTTGAAGCTTCTAAGAAAACTATATATGGCTAATAAAATATGGTTTCCATGACTAACAGTCACTCTATCACATTTTCTTCCTTGTTATTTTATTGTCAAAGTAGAAGTACACATCTATCCCAGGAATGGTTATGGTGCCTTTTTATAAAGAAATATAACAATGAGGGTGTTTCTTCGCTATGTAGCATAAAAACTTTTGTGATCAATGAAGAATCAGGACCACACATTAAGTTCTAGTTAAGCTGAGTTATTTCTCATGCCTAGACACAAGAATCTAGCCAATAAATGGTCATTGCTAAATTGGCACTAAATAAAAGTTAATAGAATTCAAGAGGGATTGGACTAAGATTGCTTGTGGCCTTTATTGATTCCAGGCTAATTCCTCTCTTGACTCTGCCCCCAGGCTCTGCCTGTCATTCTCCCACAGCTTGTCAAACTCAAGATCTGCATGCTAGTCTGGCCCACGGGATGCTTAACTCTTGCCCATGGGACTGCCCTGGAAACACTGCACTGGCGGTGCCTCTGCCAGTGAAAATGGAGCCTGGGACAAGCCACACATGGCCTCCCCAAGCTCCCTTTTCACAGGCAGAAGACCCTAGGAGGCTGTCACGGCTGAAAATTGAGCCTCAATGAGTGACATCAAGCTGGCCATGCCCCCTGGCCACGCCTTCCCCCCGATGTCAAACACAACCCTGATGGGGGCCTTCAATGAAATCGAATTTGACACCCCGTCCTACAGCTTCATTTCTTAAAAGTAAATGAATAAATGGAATTTAAAAAAAAATCTTAAAAAAAAACTTAAGGGAGGGAACAAGGCAGATGTTTGCAACTCATGTTCAGCCTTATCCAACACAAAAGGCCTTAAAAACAGACTTCATCTCTATTCATGAAAATTTCTCTTCCATACTAGCAAAAGGTCCACTCATTGTTAACTGATAAAATCCTGACTATTCCTTTCTGAGCACTTTATTTTCCAAGACATCCTGTGCTTCTTACTACAATAATCTGCTCTTTAGTTGGGGGACTAGAAAATTGCCATCTTCATGCATGGCTCTTCCATCTATAGCCAGATAATATAGAGGAAAAAAGTGAGGGTCATACATCCTTGATTATAAAAACTGATTTTTTTCTGTATGAAATATTATGAGCCACAGTGGTGTGGTGGTTAGACTGCAACACTGCAGGCTACTTCTGCTGACTGCCAGCTGCCTGCAATTTGGCAGATCAAATCTCACCAGGCTCAAGATTGACTCAGATTTCCATCCTTCTGAGGTGGGTAAAATGAGGACCCAGATTGTTGGGGGCAATAGTCTAAGTGCTATGGCTGTTAATCTAAACTGAGTAGTTTGTTCATTGTTAGAATCATCCATGCTATCTAGAATCTTGTGATGATGAAATCTTTATTTTCAGGGTAGAGCTCAAATGTATGCGTAGGTTGTTACTTGACTGCAAAATCCAAAATCATTCCGAGTAGATCTCAAAGATAAGAAAGAAAATGTAAATATGAGCAAATCCCAAAAGGCAATTTGGTTGTGAAAATCTCCCGATTAAATTAGATGTTACTCTAGCAACCTGAAAAGGTTTCTAGGGATTCACATGAGCAGAAACTTTGAGTGGACATGAGTATTTTGGAACCAGATTTCATGATCTTAATTATACACATTTACGTTGCATCTTATTCATAGTCATGCCAAAACTGAAGGCATAATTTTAACTTCTGCAAAAAATAGATATTTATTCAGTTTTGCTCTTAGCCTACTGCACCCCTTGCCTTCAGTGTAAGTAATTAAAATTCAAATAGGAATCTCAAGTGTAAGGCCTATCAATAAGATTACATTTGATATAATTTGCTTTTTAATGTATCATCCTCTCTTTATGGCAAGCTACTTTTATAATATGCTGTAATTATAACTCTTTCTTATAAAATTGATTCCCTTCTTCTGGAAGGGCCTATTTTGATCTTGTGTATTTCATAAAAGGTAACACAGGTACCAGTCTTACCCACGCATTGTGGCTTCCAGGAAAAAAAAAATCCCTGATCTCAAAATTGTCCATATATCTGGAGGTACCAAGACTGATGATGGAACATGATGGGAAATTAAAGTGGCAAATTACAACTGCTGCTATTCAGGGAAGCTGATTTTGAGGGTGTTGTAAAATAATGGCAGAGGCTGGGTTCACACAATACAAAAAAGTGACATGTCCTTGGTGCTCTTTGAGCTTGGTTGTTTTCTTGCAGATGTTTCATTACCCAAACTAGGCAACATCATCAGTGCTAGAAAATAACCAAGCTCAGAAAACCCCAAGGACCCCCCCTCATTTCAACTCTGAGTTACAAATATTCTCCTTTACTGATAATGAAAAACAGTCATTGCCTAATTCTGAGTCAGTCTGTCCTGTGGACCCTGCCAATGAGATGACTCTGAGGTTGAGTTAGGAGTTACTGAAAAAGTCCTCTCCCTGGACTTCTGTAGGATGACATCAACTGAGCCTAAGATTTCTGGATGGCTATAAAAATAAAATTTCTGTTATTAGACATTATCTTTTAAAAATATAAAAGTGAAATATCACTCATGCATCATCACAAAATCTTCAGAACCGTAAAGCCTACAAACTTGAAATTTGGCATGTATGTCCCTCTTGGCTTCTAGGTGCTCATTAGAAAGGATTTTTTGAAATGTCCATCAGAGCATGACTATTTTGTATATTATTAACATGCTCTGATGCTAAGGAGTTCTCCTCCCTTTCCCCATCTGAAAAGAAATCTGTTCCAAATGCAAAACACAAGCAGAGGAGAGGAATTTTAGTTTCAGTTTTAGTTTCACAGCACCAAGCAGCTTTAGTACAGGACAGTTGAGCTAAGCCATGCCCAGGCTCCTTGCTGTTTCCTTGCTCACACAATAAAGACTGTTTCCGTTTCTAAACAGCCTCACATACTGACAGGACACTAGCCAGATGAATACTGATGGATGCTGATAGGCAGAGACAGAGTTCTCCCCCCTCCTTTTATTTCCTCCACAAAAACCAAGCCGGACCACATAGTTTCATAACAAAGCATGGGTATCGAGCTAGTAACATTATAATAACAAGACATTATAAAGTGCTCTATTGCAAATGAGGATGTTTAGAAATGCTGTCAGAAGGTTCTTTAAAACCAACCTTTTGTCAAGCCATAGCTGCTGAAATTGAATCAAGCTTTTAATAAATGGGATTGAAAACAAAATAAATTTTGCAAACGTAGATTTGACATCATTTTTCAAAGCTTATGACAGTGCATATGAGTGCATGGTTAAGTACATGCTTAAAGAGAACTTGTAATTTGATTGAAGAAAACCTCTCTGGCTTTATAAATGCATTGGTTTGTATGTAGATGATTTAGGAAAATGCTAAGTTTGCAACTTTGTATATCATACAAAAATGCTGAGTTTTTATTTAAGGTTTAAGAGTTGAATGCCTTTTTTTAAAAAACATTTTTGTGATGACTAGATCTCTGTGCTTTAAGAAACAGGGACTTTTTGATCAGAAGTGATCAGAAGCAAGCCTTTTTGTTTTGGCCCTAGGATTCTTTTCTGAGTTGTTATCTTGTTTACTTCTGAGCGAGTTTTTTTCAATTTTTTTCAAGTTTATGATTCTTGACTCTTGATGAATGTATCTTTTCTTTTATGTACACTGAGAGCATTTGCACCAAAGACAAATTCCTCGTGTGTGCAATCACACTTGGCCAATAAATAATTCTATTCTATTCTAATTTTCTATTCTGTTCTATTCTAATTTTCTGTTCTGTTGTATTTTGTTATATTCTGTTCTGTTCTATTCTAATTTTCTATTCTGTTCTGTCCTATTCTAATTTTCTGTCCTATTCTATTCTATTCTATTCTATTCTATTCTATTCTATTCTATTCTATTCCATTCCATTCCATTCCATTCCATTAATTTTCTATTCTGTCCTATTCTATTTTTACCTTTTCTTGGGAATTATTTTTGTTTCTCATGCCTCTCATCCCTGAAAAACTTTCCTCACAAAGCAGAAGAGCATATATGCTTAAATAAATGCCTCCTCTCTTTCATTTGTGCTCCTGAAATGTTTATTATTATTAGCTTTGACATGCCTTGATTCTGTCAAAAAGCATTTGCTTGTAGTCTTCCACAAGGTGCAATCGATACACTTCAAAACGAATCCCCCCTGTGGCCTATTACTGATCTATCATCCTATATATCCTATCCCTTCACCCTGACCTCCACTAAATATCTGCTTTTCAAATCACCTTGCAGTTCCCAGTCAAGGACCCACCAAGTTTACAGGATCAAACATATCATAGTTACCTCACTGGAGTGGAAGTGCTGCCCAGGATACAGTGGAGGAACATGCCAGCCAACAGGTAGGGAAGATATTATAATAATAATAATGACAACAACCTTTTCTCATGATCAAAGTCCACTGGCTATCAAACTGGTACAGAAGAGAAAAGTTATTTCTGTTAATTAGTAAGAGTAAAAAGGTATTAAATTACACACAAAAAATATTTTTTTTGGTATTAAATCTAGACCTGCTTTACAGTGGTGGGATTCAAATTTTTTTTACTACTGGTTCTGTGGGCGTGGCTTGGTGGACGTGGCAGGGAAAGGATACTGTAAAATCTCCACTGCCACCCCACTCCTAGGGGAAGGTTACTGCAAAATCTCCCTTCCCTTCCCATCCCACTAACCTGCTTTCCAGCTCTGCTCTCCTGTGCAGGGCAACCAAAGAAGACCCAACCAATCAGCTGGGAATTGGGAGGCAGAGATGGGGTCAGGGCCAGTCAGAGGAGGCATTTGCTGGTGCTCCATACTACTCAAAATTTCCACTACTGGTTCTCCAGAACTGTTCAGAACCTGCTGAATACCATCTCTGCTCCCTTAGGTTCAAAGTCCCTGAGCCAGTCACTGTCTGTCTTTCTCTCTCTCTAGAAAGAAAAAGTGGCAAATGGCTTTTTAAATATTGCCAATTAACTGCAGAGACTTGTCTAGGCAGAAGGCAGAAGTGATTTCACACACACACACACATACACACACAAGCATACACATACACACACACACACACACACACATAAATACAGGTAGTCCTCGACTTACAACAGTAAGTTTACTGACTGTTCAAAGTTACAATGTCACTGAGAAAAGTGACTTATGACTGAGTTTCATACTTATGACCGTTACAGCATCCCCAATGATCACGTGATTCAGAAATTTAGAATCTTGGCAACTGGTTCGTATTTGTGATGGTTGCAGTGTCCCAGGGGTGTGTGTCATGTGATCCCATTTTGCAACTTTTTGACAAGCCAAGTCCATAGGAAAGCTGGATTCCCTTAACAACAGTGTTACTAGCTTAGCAACTGCAGGGATTCATTTAACAAATGAAAGAAAGAAAGGTTGTAAAACGGGCCAACCCCACACAGCAACTATAAATTTTGGGCTGACTTGTGGTCGTAAGTCGAGGACTACCTGTATTGGAAGTCAGAAACCTTTGCTGGCCTATTATATCTCATTTGGAGATCTTCCTATGGATCGAGCTCTATCTTCTCCATTCCCTCCCCACCAGTGGTAGAATTCACATTTTTTTACTACCGGTTCTGTGGCCATGGCTTGGTGGGCATGGCAGGGGAAGAATACTGTAAAATCTCCAGTCACAGGTGGTATTTGCCGGTTCTCTGAACTCCTCAAAATTTCCGCTACCGGTTCTCCAGAACTGTTCAGAACCTGCTGAATACCACCTCTGTATTATATTGCTAAATGAGTTAAATGTCAGGATTCTGGCAGTTATTCCAATTAAATCATGAGCCTCAAGCCACACTCCCAAAGCTAAAAAGGATTTATTAGAAGTTAACATGGCGGCATTATCCTGAGTGTAGCCGACTCTGAGATACGTAATTCACTGTCTCCCTTGATCCTGCTTCCCCCTACCCCCTGGGTATATCATCCAATGAAACACGTCCATAGCCAAGAGTCATCAATCATGCTCTCCAATGAGATTTTTGCGTGGCAGAAGCTTAAGTCGTCTAATCAGTCTCCGAAAAAAATATGAATGGAATGTACTTTCGATTCCACACTGCTGCCTGCTCTTTGAAACTCCCCCCTCCTTTCTGTTTACAACTATAAAACGTATACAAAATATTTTATGAGTTGACACTAAAGTTGACATACCTTATTCATTACAGAACACAGCTCCAAAAAGTTATCACCATTAGAGTATTATATTTAGCCTGGAAAATTTTTAGATTCAGATTCCACTTCAGCAGTAGTGGCCCCTATACAATTTAGCCTATTGAAATTGTTGTGTGGATAGCAATATAGTGAGACCCATATGAGCTCTTTCTGAGCACCTTGGAGGAATGATTATTGCAGTAGTAATAGCACTTAGATTTATATACCACTTCACAATGCTTTACAATCTTCTCTAAATGGTTTACAGAGTTAGCCTCTTGCCTCCAACAATCTGGGTCTTCATTTTACCCACCTCGGAAGGATAGAAAATGAAAACAATCTTCAGCCTGGTGAGATTCAAACCAAAATACAGGCAGCCGGCAGGCAGCAGAAGTAGCTTGCAGTATTGCACTCTAACCACTGTGCTACCATGACTCAACATACATATAATAAAGAAAGGTAATTGTTATAGAATTACTCCATCAGTCAGAGGTCAAGAATAGAATCAATGTGTTACAGCAAGAGAGTGAAAAGAGCTGAAGGAGGGAGAGAACTGGCAATACACTACAGAACAAATTAAACAATTAAGGAAAAGCTCTTTGTCTTATACTGGTGTTCTTTTTCTGGAATTAAAAGGAATACGATATAACTGTCCTTAGTTCCTAAAAATGTCAGCAATGGAACGCTGGTGAGGAATTACCCTGGGGTAAGATGGGCAGCTAAAATTTTATAAATAATAAAAATCAATTTATTTATTTAATTAATTAATTTTGGGAATTGAGCCACACATCAGATGCCTTTTGATTTTAATGATATATCACCAGTTGCTGAAAAGCAGAAGGGAAAAGGGAAAATTTGGTTTGAATACTTTCCTAATTGTTATACATATTATATATGTACTTTGAGAGGATCTCTCTGAAAATTCTGGTGTATAAAGCAGGAGACTTCTGGGTTGAATCCTGTCTGTTATTTTTTTTTCCCTGAAGGAATTTCATGTAGAAGGAAGGAGGGAAGGGAGAAGGGAAGAGAGAGGGAGGAAGAAAGGAAAGAAAGAAATAAGGAAGGAAGAAAAAGAAAGAAGGAATAATAGAGTAGAGTAGAACAGAACAGAAAAGAATACTTTAGTTGGCCAAGTATGATTGGACACACACAAGGAATTTGTCACTGGTGGAGAAGCTCTCAATGTACAAACAAACAACAAAGTAATATAATCACAGTAATGATGCCTATAAGGGAGGGAAGTAAAAGATAATAGAAGGAAGGAAAGAAGGAAGAAAGAAAGAAAGAAAGAAAGAAAGAAAGAATTTGGCTGTGGCTTCATCTCCACCATAGTTACAATATATGATCTGTTTAATTCTTGGCAAGACAAGCTGGAATCATTTCATGGAATTATTTCATAAAGTAATTACTTGGAGATATTAAATCATGGCCGTCAAAATGCCTCTTGTTTAAAAATTCATACACCTCTAGTAGTTTGACCTGTTGACTTTTTAAGGCATGTCATCTTTGAATGTATTCCAGCCAGAGGGCATGCATTTAGATACTCAACCCCATTCCTATTGAAGCCAAATGCAATTTACATCCTGAGTTTCCTTTGGCTTTACGTTTGAGGCAAGTGGCAAAATGCCATCCCGATGATTATACTCATCTTGTATCTATCCCCTGTATGTTCTGATTAGCCCGCTGATCAAACATGTAACAAATTTGCCCTAGTTTGAAAGGCATTCAGCTTGTCTTATGTGAGAGCTTCCTTTGAAAAATAAGAAATGGCATCCATATACATATTTTACATGGATGAATATTAGAAGACATGCCATTAGCTGCGGTAGGGAACTCAATCAGTGGTGGAAAGGAGGAGGCTATGATTAAAAATTTATGGGCAGAAATAGAGAGACCTCACTGCTGTTTCCATCCAAGAGGGAGAAACCTTAATACTTGCAAACATTAACTTCCCTGAAAGCAAGAAGCTCTTGCATGCCACGATAGAGATGGTTAAACCCACACAAATCTAAAATGTTTGCAATGGGTTACTCTTATTATTACTCTTACTATATTCAAGTTATAATAAATATAGAAGATTAAACAAGCCAGTAAAAATGAAATGGCGTTAGTGCTTTCAGGCACCAGCAAGCCCCCAGACTCCTCCCTCGGTACCCATTAGGCACCCTATCCCATCTGATTATTTTTTTAATGATTCTTTTAAATTAAAAAATAAATAGGGAGCTGTCATGTTCGAAAGCATTAGCCTCTAGCAGCCTATCTATTTGCAGTACTGCCTTTAGGCCTCACAAAAAAACCCTCACCAGGATAGTAGAAAGTATCCAGGGAAAAGGGTTGCTATCCCTTCTGGTAAGTGGATTATTTGTGTCTCTCATGACAGCCATTTTGTGAGTGGAGTCACCTATGCTCTCCACATACATTTTAAATATGCCCTTAAGCTCCAAGGGTTTATTTGATCTTGATTTATAGATCAGGGGAAAAAAACCCGAGAATTCTGTTTTCTATCCAAAACGAAATACCTTGGGGGGTCTGTTCTTTTTTCCTTTATTGCCCAGGCTCCATCTTTGTTGAAGTGTTAGGTAAGCAGCCTGAAGGGTGGTATGGGGACTCGATGAAGGGAAATGTTTAGCTTCATTTGTGGAAACTTGGTTGTATTCATTTATTCCATGAATGAGCCACTTTTCCCAACCAAAGAGTGTCTGCAGTCCAAAGCAGTCTAATTTAAAGGAGTGGGTGAAGTCAATCCAAGTTATCTAAGGCCACAATGCATCACATCTGCTAAAAAGAATAAAAGTGACAGTTCAAAAAATCAGTTACTTGGGATTTTGTCTAACAGAATTTTGGGAACAGTTTGTTATGTTTGATTGTTTACTACAATTTCATTCCATTCACTTCTTCCATCCTTACAAAGATGAAAGAGATTGTGTATAGCTGAACCCACCAAAGATGGACATAACTCATTTGTCAGCCCACTATAATTTATTGGTCTAGATTACCATTTTTAATTTCAGGATGCTGAGATCCCACACAAATCAGGAAGAATGTGTGCATTTCACAGAATTGGAGTAGTTATAAAGGAGGCACAACCATTAGCTGCCATAACTAAAGCACATGGAGCAGAGCCTTCTCAGATTATTTCAATGAGTAGAGGACATAACAATCATCATGTTGATGTTTTTCAGGGTGCTGAAACAACCGTAAGCACTCTAGAAGTTTACCTGTAGAAGTTGATAGGATCTAGACTTACAATATAGCATGAGAAATGGTCCAAATATATCAGTTTGACTATCCTTTTGTCCTTTTATCTTTGGAGAAGTTGGACAAAACTAACAAGTACAAGTTCTTAAAATCTGTTTCCAGAAGTATACAAAGCAAGCAAAACTACAAAGGTTGAGAAAAGCCTTTATACTTTTCTTATAATTTTGGTATTAGAATTTTTGCAAACTAAAGGCCAAAAATATGAGTAGAATCAGATAAAAACTGATCTAAAAGAGGTATAAATGTCATCTTCCAGGATAATTTCCCCAATGTACAAGAAAAATATTGGAAATTATGGACATGTTACAGATTTTGTTTAGTTTATATCAACCATACCCCATTTTTTGTCTTTCAGATAGGATGGTCTACTTTTTCCATGATAGAAAATGCTGATTGTATCTGATAAGAGTTGGTGTCATATATCTGAGTTTAGTTTACTTTAGTTCACTTTATTGTCACAGCACCTCGTACAACGAAATCAAATACCATCTTCAGTGCACATCATGACCATGACCATGAAAATAAACACAAACACACATTCTTCAAACCCCCCCTCCCCATTCACACATTGAACCAGAAATCTCAACACTACACAAACACTGCCACTATACAGCAGAATTCAAAAATAGCTACTGTCCTGGGATAGAAGCTATTTTTCAGGCCTATTTGTCCTTGTTTTTATTACTCTGTACCGTCTGCCAGATGGTAACAGTTCAAAAAAAAGGGTTTCCAGGGCCATGTTTTGAACTTTCTTAAGGGCAGCGAGAGGCCTATAAAGCTCTTCCAAAAGAAGGCAACCAATGATTCTTCTGGGCAATGACATTAACCCTCTGGAGTGATTTCCTATCTGCCACTGTGCAACTGGCCAAACCATAGAGAGGTGCACTATGTTGAAATGTTCTCTGTGGCAGTGGTTAGAAGGTCACCAGCAGTTTTGCATTCAGTTATTGTTTTCTGAGAAGTCTCAGTCGTATAATCTCTGCTGGGCCCTTCTACCAGTGCTGCAATGTGAGCACCCCAGGTCAGGTCCTCTTTTATGGTAACACCCAGAAACTTAAAACTGGCCACTTGTCCACTTCGGTCTCAATTTGATAAGGCAAGGGCTGGAAAGTATTCAAGTTAGGGCGAAATTTTACTTGTTGTGGTATTTAATATTTTTTCTCATAATAGATTGTACCTTAGAACTTATTGGGTTGTTTTTTTTCAGAGAAGAGAGCTAAGACATTCTCAACTTTACTTAGACAAATTCTAAGAAAGAAAAAGGAATGGTATAATTGTAGAATTTTCCCAGTAGGTGGCTGTATAATGTTTATAATAAAGAAAGCCATTTAGATTACAGAGCATCAGACAAAAGAGAAAGATCAATACTTACACATGTATATAAATATGTGTTTATTGCACCAGTATAAATAGCCAGTAAACCAATTCCCAAGAAGAAACTTAGTGTTGTTGTTGTTGTTGTTGTTGTTTTTAGCCTTGGAGTTGCCATCACACAAAGACAAAGGATGCAGCATAAGCACAAAACAGCTGGTTTTTTGAAACATTATTTGAATCCGGATTGCAGACAAAACTGAGCAATTAAAAAAAAAATCCATCTTGAAAGGGAGATTCAACCACATTTATCAGTCAATGGAACCTAGAAAAGCTTTCTGGTCATTTTGATCCTGATCATGAAAATCTCAAATCCACACCTAAAGGACATGTCTTAAAAGCCAAAGCTTTTCAATTGCCAGAAACAGAATATTTTACTTTGTTAAGCAAAAGCAGGGTTAGGTAAAGGTTCCCCCCACACATATGTGCTAATCATTTCTGGCTCTAAGGGGCAGTGCTCATTTCCGTTACAAAGCCGAAGAGCCAGAGTTGTCTGAAGATGTCTCCATGGTCATGTTGCCGTCATGATTAAATGTCGAAGGCTCACGGAACGCTGTTGCCTTCTCCCACCAAAGTGGTCCCTATTTTTCAACCTGCAATTTTACATTCTTTCGAATTGCTAGGTTGGCAGAAGCTGGGACAAGTAATGGGAGCTCACTCCATTACACAGTGCTAGGGATTCGAACCACCGAACTGCCAATCTTTCTGATTGACAAGCTCAGCGTCTTAACCACTGAGCCACCACTTCCCTTAAAAGCAGGGTTACATTGATTCTAATCTTCCATCACTCTTTAATGCACACAGTTTGTCCCATCTTTAAATAACACCTTCAAAGATGTTCTGGTATAGATAATAACTACAGAGCAAGTGATAAGAATGGTTAGATATCTTAATGGAACATTATGTTTGAAGCCCTTACTGGACTTTAAAGACTTAAAAAACTTTCCCTTATGCATTAACCATGTGAAAAAAGTCTCTTTTGATAAATAGCACCAAATGGCCGTATTTCTTTCTTGTTCCACTGCAGATATCCCCATATTGAGAGAGGACATTTGCATTGTAGATCTCTGCAACTTATTCTGACCAAAAGCCACATGTAACTTTGAGTGGAGATTCAGGTGCTAAACTCCAAACTTTGGGTAGGGATAAAATAAAGTAAAATGTAATTAATTTAAACAATTAAGCATAAGATCAACAAAGATGATTAAAGGCCTGGAGGCTAAAACATAAGACAAACGGTTACAGGAATTGGGTATGTCTAGTCTTGTGTAAAAAAGGACCAGGGGTGACATGACAGCAATGTTCCAATATTTGAGGGGCTGCCACAAAGAAGAGGGGATCAAGCTATTTTCTAAAGAAGGCAAGACAAGAAACAATGGATGAAAATTAATTAAGGAGAGAAACAGATTAGAATTAAGGATAATTTCCCTAGTAGTGAGAACAATTAATCAGTGGAATGGCTTGCCTTCAGAAATTGTGAGTGCTCCATCACTGGAGCCTTTTAAGAAGAGACTAGACAACCACTTATCTGGAATGGTATAGGGTCTCCTGTTTGAGCAAGGATTGGACTAGAAGACCTCCAGTGTCCCTTCCAATTGTTATATTTTGTTATAATTAATGCATTTGGTTCTTACCTATTTAACCATTTCTTGTCTGTCACATTAAATGTTATACTTTGCCAACAGCTTTTAGAATGACTAGGTACCAATTCAAAACTTGGTGTGTAAGATATATAGCTGGAGCATTGATTGTGTACCCCTGGCATTTGGGAAACCTATTAGCATTACTTTCTTATGAGCACACACATAAACACAGAAACAGACATAATTATTTGTTACTATTAGCAATAGCACTTAGACTTATATACTGCTTTCCAGTACTTTCCAGCCTTCACTAAGCAGTTTACAGAGTCAGCATATTGCTCCCAACAATCGGGCTCTTCATTTTACCCACCTCGGAAGGATGGAAGGCTGGGTCAACCTTGAGCTGGTGAGAATCGAACTGCTGAACTGCCGAACTGCTTGTCAGTCGACAGAATTAGCCTGCAGTACTGCATTGTAGCCACTACACCACCACAGCTTATGAGCTGTGTCAACGTTGAATTAAATTAAAAATCAAAACCATTAAAATCAAGCTTTATTTTCATTTGGTTCTCCCTCATCGACTCCATTTTTATATTTAAGTAACATTCAAGGATGCCAATTGCTTGCTTGAAATATGACAGGGAGAAGCGATAAAACTGGCTGTCATCAGCACTCCCAAGCTTCAAATGACTGTGCCCAATTGTTTCATGTAGAAGCTAAGCAACATAGGACTGAAGATGAAACCCTATAGAACAATATAGGTCAATGACTTAGGGGTCAAGCAGTAGTCTTCCAGTGCTTACCTTCTGGTAGCCTCTCAACAGGAAGCAAAAAAACCAATTGCAAACAAGATGGCCCAATAATATATCATGATTAATAATAATGATAATTTATTTATTATTTAGGAAATCTATATTTCCACCTACTCGCACATGGAGACTCAAAGTGGCTTACAAGGACATAAACGCAAATATAAAAGAAATAAAAATAATAAACAATAAAAATAATAAAATAATAATCCCCTTACCTCCCCACCTCACTAACAACACAATTTAGCAGCCATTTAATGGGCTCCATCCCGCTCTGGGTTTCCCAGGCCTCCTGAAAGAACCATGTCTTCTGAAAGGGCCTTCTGAAAGAGTGTTAGAGTGGGGGCAGGCAATCTAATATCCAGAGGGATGATCTTCTAGAGCAGTGGTTCCCAACCTTTTTTTCACCCCGCACCCCAAAAGAAATTTCACTCGAACCTTGCACCCCCTGAAATATATGGTAAATATATGGTAGGATTGAATTGTTTAATTTTTAAATATATGGTAGGATTGAATCTTTTCAGCTATGTATGTGATGGCCATGATACTTAACTCTAAAATGAAAACAAAGTTAGTCCATTACAAAAGAAAATAAAAATGCCAACATATAGCCAATATACTATTATTTACCTGGACTTTTCTCGTACCCCCTGGAATATCGTCTTGCACCCCAGATTGGGAACCCTTGTTCTAGAGAGAGGGAGCCACCCTGGAGAAGGCCCTTCTTCTGGGTCCCTCCAGATGTTTCTCCTTAGGGGACAGGTCCCGCAACATTCCTTGCCTCCCTGCTCTAGTGGGTTGAGTAGATGTCATAATGAAAAGTGCTTGAACAAACATAGTCAATGAGAATGAAAGCTGCTGAGAAGACTGCAGTGGGTCAAATGCCCCTATTTATTTCCACGACATGGAATATGTTCAAAAGGAATCTCAGTACTAAATTCCAGGCCCAACCTCAATTGCAGTGGGTCCAGATAATAAGTTTCATCCTGATGCTTTTACAAAGAGGCCTTTTTCAATAAAGGTTGAATGACTTTAAGCAAATGGAAATGCATCCTTCATCCAAGAAAACATTAATCACCCCTTCAAACCCCCAGGCAAGCTCAGACCCAGCAAATTAAGGTGCAAGGGAAGAGCAAACAGGGGGATGACCTTTACTTCTCTACATTCCCTACTGTGTACAAATCTTTTGAGATGTTCAATTTGAAAAAAAAATCTACATAAACACAACAAGTGGTTTCCAAGGTTGCTTTCTTAGGGAGGCTACATTGAGACCAATCCTATTATGATTGTTCACCCTTTCTTCTCAAAATGTTCCTCCAACTATTCCAAATTTCTTCTTCTGGAATCTCAATGGACTACATGTATTTGTATGCCTGACACACATGCATGCATGAAATGACTTTCTTTCTTTCTTTCTTTCTTTCTTTCTTTCTTTCTTTCTTTCTTTCTTTCTTTCTTTCTTTCTTTCTTTCTTTTCCTTCCTTCCTTCCTTCNTCCTTCCTTCCTCTCTCTCTCTCTCTCTCTCTCTCTCTCCCTTCCTCTCTCTCTCTTCTCCCCTCCCATTTTCTCTGGTTTTGTTTCCTACTATGATATATCTTGAAATATTTGTACTGAAGGACATGTTAAATTCCTTAAGTAACAACTATTTAGCCTAACTGATCTTGCTGTGCAGCCACAGGAGGAATGTCAGATTCTTCTAGGAAACTCATCAGTGCACTGTGCTTCTTAGAACACTTTGATATTCCAAAATCTCCCATAATATATGGGAACTCTCTGGCAATGTCTAACATCCAGATGAATGGAAAGAGATATTCAAGTTTCTCTGAAACAGGAAGTTGGCAAACCACTGCTTTGTTTTGTTTTCCACCTTTTTCTGGGAATAAAGTTGGATGAAATCAGTTTCAATTTCCCTCTATTGTCACCAAGATGACTCATTTTGGTTTTGTACAGTCTCATTTTTTTTTTTTTTAAGATTGCATTTAACAAAATAACAGAGTTGGGAGGGACCTTGGAGGTCTTCTAGTCAAACCCCCTGTACAGGCAGGAAGTCCTATACTATTTCAGACAAATGGTTGTCCAATCTCTTCTTAAAAACCTCCAGTGTTGGAGCATGTAGAACTTCTGGAGGCAATAAGTTCCACTGATTAATTGTTCTCACTCTCAGGAAATTTCTCCTTGGTTCTCAGTTGCTTCTCTTCTTGGTTAATTTCCATCTGTTGCTTCTTGTCTTGCCTTCAGGTGCTTTGCAGAATAGGCTGCCCCCCCCTCTTTGTGGCAGCTCCTTACTGAATTTAAATTTCTTGAATGTAAAATGATACCATTTGACACGTGTACTTCTTGTACAGCTCTGGGTCAGAGATGGTATTCAGCAGCTTCTGACTAGTTCTGGAGGACCAGTAGGAGAAATTTTGAATAGTTTGAAGAACCAGCAAATGCCACCTCTGACTGGAGATTTACAGTATCCTTCCCCTGCCACGCCCACCAAGCCACATCCACAGAGTCAGTAGTAAATTTTTTTGAATCCCACTACTGGTTTGGGTGCACTTTTTCAGTAATTAAATATGTTTTTGCAAGCACAATTTCTAACCAGCACATTTTTATGTTATTTTCACGAATATGCATGCTTTCTTTTAAAGCTATGCATTTTTGTGTGCATTTTATAATTTTATAATGCACACAAAACTCACCTCCACAAAAGAAAAAAACAGAGGAGGTTTTGAAGGCCATTTGTGCTGCAGCATGCATATTTGTTTAGAAATACGAAAATGCAAAAGTATATATTAAAATAAGAAGTGAGCAATTTTGACTCCCTCCAACATTCCGCTGGACTCCAGAGCTCAATCACACTATTTCTCCTGGGAGGCAGGAATGAAGTTGTTTCAGCAGCGCCTCCTGGCTCATAAATCCTGCTTCCTGGGATGCACCCAATCTGGCATTGCATTCTTCTGCTAGCAAATTATTAGATAGTATATTTTTTCTCTCCATGGTTTTATCATTGAAGAGAATATCTGATGCGGACCACGAAATAACGGGGAGAGCATTATGCTGACCTCAAGCTGCTTTTTCTATTTTTATCCTTCAAGTTAACAAGAAAATGGATCAATTTCACACGTTTTTGTTAAGATATGCAAATAAGACATTTGAGTGGGGGAAAAGAAGCTGTATAATATCAAGCCAGATGATGAGCAATTTGTGGTTGCTGTTTGGGATTTTTTGGTTGGGGAAATTTTGGGGGTCTTCTGAGGCTCATATGATATATATTGGAGGGATGTCAGGAACTGGGCATGGCTAGAAGGACCAGGGGAGACATGATAGCAATGTTCCAATATCTGAGAGGCTGTCACAGAGAGGAAGGGGTCAAGCTATTTTCTAAAGCACCTGTAGGCCAGACAAAGAATAATGGATGGAAACTGAACAAGGAGAGATTTAACNTTTTCTAAAGCACCTGTAGGCCAGACAAAGAATAATGGATGGAAACTGAACAAGGAGAGGTTCAACCTGGAAATAAGGAGAAACTTTCTGACAATGAGAGAACAATCAACTGATGGAACAGAAATTGCCTCCAGATGTTGTGGCAGCTTCACCACTGGAGACTTTCAAGAAGAGATTGGATTGCCATTTGTCAGAAATGGTGTAGGGTCTCCTGTTTAGACTGGGAGTTAGACAAGATGACCTACAAGGTCCCTTCCAACTCTGATTATCTGTAAAATCACTATGAGCAAGAGGGCCTAACAATATCAGATGACCTGCTCTGGGGAGAGTTGACTAGGTTTAAGAGTTGGTGTCATTATGAAGATTCTGTACCCTTGGGTTTGACCATAAATTTTTTTTGGGGGGGAAATTGTTCCGTCCGGAAAGAAGCACACGAGACCAGGTTCCAAACAACAAGTCTTTATTTAAAACCACTAGGCAAAAGATACGGAACATCGTCCAAGCCGCGGCAGCCCTTTATATAGCGGCTTGCCTGCCAGCTTGTGGCCAATGACACTTGTTTAATTCTTCCCACCGCTTGGCAGCTTCCTGGATTGGTTCCTAGTGAACCAATCCGTAAGTGGCCTTTTCGGCCAATCAGAATGAGGGACTTGGAACCTACCAAGTTCCATACAGAACAGAAATCAAATCAGGTTTGGCTACTGAATTTTGTTGATGCAACCTAGGAATGCCCCTAACATAGGTGTCAAGGTTTCCATGTCCCCCTGACTATTTTTTTGGTAGCATGGCTCCCAGGCAGAAAGTTTTTCTACCTCTTTATACTTGTCCTTGAAGCTTGAAGATCCCCCCCAAAATGATGGAGTATTATCTAAATTAGATAACAACCGCTTACTGAGCAGGTAAGGGTGGGCAGGTCAAACTAAACAGAAGAAGCAACACATTCAAATATGGCTTCCTGCACTGAAGAATCTGCTACTTTTCAATCTTGATTTCCCAGACTTGGTTCCATCCCTCCGAGACTGACCTCACCAAGTTCTTTTGGGAGGTCTATTCCATTTCCTTTTCATCCTTTTAAAGCATGCTGTCTGTCATATCCAGCCAGAGGATGATGAATGGACAGGCACCTATCATTCCTGCTTGAAATCTGCCAAACATAGCAATAATAATAGCAATCATTGTGTAAGCCATCGAGTTGCCATGGGCGAATAGGCAGCAACATAAATAAAATAAATAAATCAGAATTATATACTGCTTCGTAGAGTTTTATAGACCTCTCTAAGCAATTTGCAGGGTCAGCATACTGCCACAACAATCTGGGTCCTCATTTTACCAACCTCGTAAAGAAGGAAGACCTATTCCATTTCCCCTTCATCCCTTTTAAGCATACAGTCTGCCACATCTTGCTTGAGGTCTGTCAAACATAGCAGTAGCACTTAGACTTATATAGTGTGCACCACAGTGCTTCACAGCACTCTCTGAGCAGTTGTCGGTGTCAGCATATTGCTCCCAACAATCATTTTACTTACCTTTGAAAGGATAGAAGGCTAAGTCAATCTTGAACCTCATCAGGATTGAACTCCTGGCTGTAGGCAGAATAGGCCTGCTATTCTTACCACTGCACCACCATGGCTCCTAACATCAGTGACTTTCAAATGACTTCCCTATGCCTTCAGGCTTGAAATGTTGGGCTTGGACAATCTGGAACTGCACCGCCTCCAGTCCGATGTAAGCATAGTTCACAAAATTGTCTGCTATAATATCTTGCCCATCAATGACTTCTTTAGCTTCAATCACAATAATAGACGGGCAAACAACTGATACAAACTCAAGGTAAACCATTCCAAACTCAATTGCAGAAAATATGACTTCCGCAACAGAGTGGTCAACGCCTGGAATGCCCTATCCGACTTCATTGTTACAGCCTCAACCCCTCACAGCTTCAACCTCAAACAGTCTACTGTGCACCATACCCCATTCCTAAGAGGTCCTTAAAGGGGGCATGCATAAGTGCACCAGTGTCCTACTGTCCCCATTTATATGTATTTACTTCCTTTATGTTTATGTTCATATCTATACTTGTTATCTTATACATGTATGACAAACAAACAAATTCTACAGAGAAAATATTCATTTTTCAGGACCTGGGCCTGGGCCAGTCCATCTAGATAACACCTTTGAGGTCTCCCATTAAACGGGGCAGCACAAAAGCAACCAAGAGGAACTTAGAAAGGGAACCATGGAGTTGCGATTGACTTTTTACCTGAATGTACTTTCAGTACTGGCCTTATATTTCCTGGGATATTATGTGTTATAGCTTGCATTTAAAAGATGATCATAAATGGAAATATCAAGAAGTGTTAGTAAATGTCAGGGGTTATGGAAACTGTTGTGTTTTCCAAAGCAAGCCAGCTCACTAACTTAATGCGGAAGAGACTGCATGTGATTGACTCACTGGGGTGGGGGTGGGGGGCAGAGGAATGTCACTGCCATGCTAGTGAATGTATTTGGGAATAAAAGAATGGTAAGTGAAGGAATAAAGGATATCCATCAGGTGTCCTTTATCAGCAGAAAGTAACAGATTCCTCCAATCATAGATTATATCTCCTTGCTGCCGCCTGATAATTCCTACATAATTAACTGGGATGAATGCTTAAGTCCTGTTGACAGCTATGGCCATCTGAAGATAACATAGCTGCTGAACGTGTAGGTTTATATTGTACTTGTAAGTATTGCTACAATATGCTTTAAGGATGGCTAGATTACAGGTACCTTTATGGAGTACTTCATTATTCTTTCTGTAATTACACATGAACCATTTTTTAAAATCACAGCCTTTGATGTACCTTGATTAGAATCACATTTTCTCGGTTAACTTTCTTGTGAGTGGGAGTTGAATTTTGATCCCTGCCTTTTTCCCTTCCCTTTGCTTTAACCTTACCTTTCCTTCCCTCCCTTTATCCTTTCTTTCCCTTCCCTTCTTCTCTTCACTTTATCCTTTCTTTCCCTTCCTTTCTTTTCCTTTTATTCTTCCCTTCCCTTTAACCTTCCCTTTCCTCCCCTTCCCTTTATCCTTTCTTTCCCTTCCCTTCCCTTTCCTTGTCTTCCCTTTATTCTTTCCTTTCCTTCCCTTTAACCTTCTCTTTCCTCCCCTCCCCTTTATCCTTCCTTACCCTTCCCTTCCCTTCTTCTCTTCCCTTTATCCTTTCCTCCCCTTTATCCTTCCTTACCCTTCCCTTCCCTTCTTCTCTTCCCTTTATCCTTCCCTTCCCTTTATCCTTTCTTTCCCTTCCCTTCCCTTCCTCCTTCCCCTCCCTTTCCTTGCCATACAGATAATCCTTGAGTTACAACCATTTGCTTAGTGATCCTTTGATGTTATGAGGGCACTGAAAAAAAGTGACTTATGAGTATTTTTCACACTTACAAACTGTTGTAGCTCCCCTGTAGTTATGTGATCAAAATTCATACATTTGGTGATGAGCATGGCGATTGGAATGTCCAAGAGTTATGTGATCCCCTTTTGTGACCTTCTGACCAGCAAAGTCAATGGGGAAGCCAGTTCCACTTTACAGCCAGGTTACTAACTTAACAACTGCAATGATTCACTTACCAGCTGTGGCAAGAAAGATCACAATGGGGGTAAAATGCACTTGACAAGTGTCTTGCTTAGCAATGGAAAATTTGGGCTCAGTTGTAGTGGTACGTCGAGGACTACTAGTAGTAAGAACTGAAAAAATACCTTTGCTTTTCATCACTGCACAGAATGGATCAGTAACAAAAAAAATCCACCCCAGCTTATTTTATTTAAAAATAAAATGATGGAGAAGAGCGAGGAGAGACAGAGAAAGAGAAGGGGGGGAGAGAAGAGAAGGGGGAGAGAAAGGGAGAGAGGGAGGGAGGTGGGAGAGAAGAGGGGGAGAGAGTGAGAGAGAGAGGAGAGNGAAGAGAAGGGGGAGAGAAAGGGAGAGAGGGAGGGAGGTGGGAGAGAAGAGGGGGAGAGAGTGAGAGAGAGAGGAGAGAGAGAAAAAGTGTGTGTTTGTGTGTGTGAGAGAGAGGGGGGAAGAGAGTGAGAGAGAAAGGGAGGGGGAGAGGAGAGAGAGGGGGAGAGAGTGAGAGAGGGGGAGAGAGGAGGAGAGAAAAGAGAGAGGGGTGTGAGAGAGTGAGGGAAAGATAGAGAGAGAGTGTGTGTAAGAGAGAGGGAGGTTGGAGAGAAGAGAGAGGGGAGAGGGGGGAGAGAAAGAGGGGGAGAGGGAAGGGGAGAGAGGGAGAATGTGTGTGTGTGTGAGAGAGAGAGAGAAAGAGAGAGAGATACTCTAACATTTACATTCCAATCATGCTAAAGTTATATCCACCTTTGAATGTAAAAAAACAGAAATATTGATTGAACCCAGACTGCCGATATCCTTTTCAAGACTTTTTGATCTGGCAGGTTATAAGACAAACTAGTTTTTAGAACCAGATCCTGATATTAAGCAGGCTTTTCTGCACAAAATAGCATTAGGGTTCAGAAATCATGTCAAGCGACAATCCTCTGCTCCCTCCTTTTTCTTCTTCTTGGCAACCTGGTGACCCTGCAGGCATTTATCTACAAATAGCAGCAAGCCCAGTGGATCTGTTGAAGCCAAGATAAGAGACGGGGAAAATACCGAGTCCCACTCTTTTTCTTAATCCTTTTTGCACTTCAAGAAACCTTTTTAGACTCAAATTCAGTTTAAGGCCACAGCTGAGGTTGATGAGGATTTCCCCTCCCTGGCTCCTTTCCTTCCTGCCCTCATTTTCTTATCATGCTTTGCACTCTTTCTGAATCTCCAGGATGGGTTCGCTAGACTCTAACTTTACATTAAGTCATATATTAATGCAGACACTCCAAGCTTCCATCACTAGGGCTTTCTCTTGGGACCTACCATAAATGATGAAAACTCCCCAAAGATTTAAAACATTTCTGGCTTTGCTATTGCTTCTGACAAAGGGGAAGGGAAATAAAAGAATAAAAGAAAAGAGGAAAAGGTCATCGGGTATTTCGGGAACAACAATAACATGTTGGTTGGGCTATGTTTACTCTAGCAGGGGTGCCATGTCAAACGGTAACCTTTAAGAGAGAGAGAAAAGGAGGCCCAGTGAATAGAAGTCCTAAAATGTTTCCAGAGATGGAATTCCAGGTCACAATAGTAGAGTTCTCCTCAAGATGGATGACCTTTTTTTCCCATTCAAGGGGCTGTTTTCTACCTGTGATGCATGACTGATGAGATTCTTTTCTTAAGAGAAGAAGATGACCCAGAAATAGAAGAGAATATATGGGGCTCAGGGTTGAACTGAGGACTCCTTGGTTGCTCTCTGTGTTTGGTGGTTTGCTGGTTTGCTGTGTTTGGTGGTTTGATGTTTGATTTCCCAACTTGGTAACATCACCAATTCTTATGATGGTGAAGTTTGTTATTTGTTTATAAACATTAGTTTTGCCCTGCCAGAGTTGGTAGGGGTGTGGTTTTTCTCCTTGGTGATTCCTTGATTAGGATATTATTTTCTGCTTGATTGTTTTTCTTCTTTGGTGATGCTTTGATTACCAAGGGAATTGTTTTCTGCTTGAACAAGGAACCTATTAAAAACAATACCCTAACCACAAGGGTGTCAAACTCATCATGGCAGCATCACATTATGTATCTGAACTTCCCCTGTCACTAAACTGGGTGTGGGCGTGGCCAGTGTGTTATACATCTGGTCTGCAGGCTGTGACTTTGACATATTGCTGCACAACAATCTGGGTCCTCAATTTACTGACCTCGGAAGAATGGAAGGCTGATATACCTGATCTACCAGATAGGAATACATTAAATTGATATATAAGCCATGGTGGCGCAGTGGTTAGAATGTAGTACTGCAGGCTACTTCTGCTGCCTGCTGGTTGCCTGCAATTTGGCAGTTTGAATCTCACCAGGCTCAAGGTTGACTTAGTCTTCCATCCTTCTGTGGTGGGTAAAATGAGACCCAAATGTTGGGGGAAATATACTGACTCTGTAAAACTGCTTCTAGAGGGCTGTAAAGCATTGTGAAGCGCTATATAAGTCTAAGTGCTATTGCTATCCCCATCAACACTGGCAAGGCAAGTTACTGTATATACGGTGTACAGAAAACCCCACCCTCCCTAGCACTGACAATGTTACCTGCTCAGGTTATGAAAGGTCTGCGAGCAAAGAACTAAGCTCAGAGAGCACCAAATATGACACTAATAAGTAGCTACCACATCCCATGCCAAGTTATTGCTGCAAATAGTTTGGGACCTTGATTCACGATGCCAATTTTTTACATAATGCCTTTTATGTTGAATTGAGTCCCCTTGTCTTAAAAAAAATCAACTCTGCTTCGAAATTAAATACAAACTTATGAACAAATGTTGCACCAGTGCAGTTTGTTCTCCCTTCACCATGATACATTCTTCAATCCAGTAACCCTATTTGAATGTGCTTGGAGTGGGATTCTTCCATTCCATTGAATCAAATTTGCTTTAACTGAGAGAGTAACAATTTAGCATCCTCCTTGAACAATTAATCTGTTCAGAAATACGATCAGCATTGAGTCTTTAGTTTCTCCAGATATTAATGAGAAGATCCTCTGTCAGAAAACTTAGAGAGCATTTTATCAGTTATTGTAGATATATCCCTGAGCAAGATGGATCTTCAGGAACCCAAGATCACAGCCACTAGACCCATGCTCATCCATTTCCTTAGTTTGTTCTCTAATACTCCAAGGAAGGTGAGGTTACTTTATTGTTTGACACCTGGATCTTCTGAAACTGTGAACAACTCTAAGCTGTCTGTCTGACTCTCACTGGGATATTATTGCTATCCATCACATGATACATTTGTCAGAGTTAGTTTGACTCTCCCTTATGTAGCAGAAAGCACTACAAAAGGCGTTCTTTTAGAATTAAAATTACATTCCTTTATTCAAAAATATAGTGAGGAGGACTGATCCCTCCCATGAAATCATTCTAAGCATTCCTACTACACTAAACAAGAAGCACTTTGAATACTCAACAAGTAATGTACAAACACTGAGTATTGTAACCCTTTGTAATGAGATGCTCTCTGCTGCATTGGGTGTGTGTGTGTGTGTATATATATATATAAATATATATATTTGTTTTTTTAAGTTTTCACGGGTACTTACATGTGTGCTGTTCATCTTCCTTCGGGTATTATGCCCACGTCATTGTAGTGCTTTAAAGTTTGTAGCAACGTTTCAGCAGAAATCTCATCTGCCATCATCAGCCTTCTGTATGGAAGTTTGTATGTTGGTCAGGGTCTCACAGCCGTTGGTTTTAATTTGAGGCTAGCCTACCCTGATTGGTTGAGAGTCTGGTCTGTGTTTATTGGACTTGGAGTTTGTTTGATTGGTGTTTCTGGTTTCTCTTCTGTCGTGTTTTGGTGGCTTTGATTGGCTGGCAACACTCTGTTCCTGTATTGGAGCTTTCAGTGCAGCCTGGTTTCGTGTGAAAGGACGTGATTCAACGTGATTTCACTATTCACTCAAGTCCTGATAAAAGAAACTTCTCGAAATCATCAAAAATAAATATCAACCAGCTAAACATCTCATGGAACTAACAAACACTGCCTAACCAACACATATTTCACATAAAAAGGACAAAGATACAAGCAAATTGAAGGGCCCCTATGGGATCACCACTGTCACCCGTCATTGCAAACCTGTTCATGGAAAGAATTCGAATCCAGAGCCCTGGCTAATGCCACCCACAAACCCAAACTATGGCTAAGATACATCGATGACACATTTGTGATTTGGCCCCATGGGAAAAGAAAACCTAAAACAATTTCTAACACACCTAAACAGCACACACCACGCAAAATCAAAGTTCACCATGGAAACGGAAATAAACAAACAACTACCATTCCTAGATATACTACAAAAGAACAGATGGCACACTAGACACACCGTATACCAGAAGAAAACAACACACCAACCGCTACTCAACGCGCCAATCCCACCAACCACCCAGCACAGATAACTCCGTGGCCAAAGCACCAACCACCAGAACCAAACACCTGGCAGACAAGACACATATAAAGACTGAACTATGCACCCTGATTAAAGTACTGACAGACACACAGTTTCCACAAAAACAAAATCACTAGCTTGATCCACAAAAACACACTAAGACATAATAGAGACCTAGAAGATCAACAGACCTATGGAACAGCTGTCTTGCCCTACATAAGAGGTACTAGAATAAAACCAGTAAGATTCTACACAGGCATCACATCAAGACTGCCTTCAAAACAGACAAAAAAAAGCAGCCATTCTTAGAAACCCCAAAGACAAAATGACCTGGAAAAACCAAGGCATATATATGAGTTCCCTGTGCATCATGCCTGGCCACATACATTGGGCAGACCAAGAAGAATAAGTACCCACCTGGATAAACACAAAAATGCAGTAAAAAGCTGGAACACACCTCCTCACTAGTCAACACATGAAAACCACAGTCACAACATCAACTTCAATGGGCACCAAAAACCTAGGCACTATAGAAAACCCCAGCCACAGAATCATCAGAGAAGCCATAGAGATTGAAAAAAGACCTGAAAGCTTGAATAGAATAGAGAAGAGATGATTCCACCAGACTGTCAATCATTTGGAAGCTGCACTCTCAAATAGAAAGATCTCCACACCACAAGCCAGGCAAACACCTGGGCACAAAACAGCTCCCTCTGATACCTCCAGCTCAACACACCCAACCAGAACCCAGATGAAACCTGGCTTCCTAATAGATAACAGCCGTCCTTTTACGTGAAGCCAAGCTGCACTGAAAGCCTCCATACAGAAACACATTGTTGCCAGCCAATCAAAGCCACAAAACAGACAGAAGAAACCAGAAAACACCAATCAAACAAACTCCAAGCCCAATAAACACAGACCAAGACTCCCAACCAATCAGGTATGTAGAAAAAACCCATCCTGCCACAATAATAGGCTAGCCTCAAATTTAAAACCAACGCTGTGAGACACTGACCCACATACAAACTCTATACAGAAGCCTGATGATGGCAGATGAGATTCTGCTGAAACGTTGCTACAACTTTAAAAGCTAAAAGCACTACAATGACATGGGATAATACCCGAAGGAAGCTGAACAGCACACACACACACACACACACACATAATTGAACCAGGATATTAGCAGAGGTAATTTTCTATAGAATTACTTCTGCTCATACTTACTGGAAAGTGACTCTCTTTAGAGATCAGTTCAGAGTATTCTCAAGTACCTAGAGTGTAATTTTGTTCCTTCTTTATTAAAAATGATACTGTTCTCTTGCAGGTCCCTTGGGTAAAGTCTCAATATAGATTTAATTATTCCTCATTCTTATCAAGACTACAGTGTGATATTAATAGCAGTAGGCAAACTCCCCCTGGCCTGATTCAGAATAGACTTACAAGTAAAATGATGCATTTCCAAAACTGCTGGATAAAAATTGTAGAAAATAAAATCCTTTCCCTTGATTTTATTCCAGACTTGATCCAACCTTGGAGAGTTGCTACAGTTCATTTGTCATCCACAGGATATTGCTTGGCTACTACAATGCACCTTTGGTCAGCCTCACTCACATGAGAATTGTTGGTAGCAGAAAGCAGGGCTTGTATATGCGCATACACACACACACACACACACACACAAATACTGTAAGCTGCCTAAAGTTATAACAATAGGCAGCATACAATGGCAGGATGCACACACACACACACACACACACTTCCTGGGATGAGCAGGAAGATAGTTTAAAGAGTGTCAGACAGGGAAAATCATATGCTTACATTAACCCATTTCTCATTCAATCTGATGAAACAAAATTGGCTCTAGAAATTCTTTCAAAGGAGGATAGAGTGTGTGATGTTTGCACTTGCTTAGTCATAAAGTGGCCATAAGGGGAACATGTGGGAATATCTGTCTCTCACTGTATAGCCATTTTTCTCCAGGATTCCACAGTCTGCCTGATTTCTCACCTTTAATTAAATTCCAAGGAAGAGCATCATAGTAGGGATTCCTCAATTGCATGGTGTGTTCATTAAACACACACATATAAAATTCTCCCAGTTATCAATGCTACTTGTCCACAAAAATCTCTTTTAAACCAATTCAAGTTTCTTTCTGTTTTCAACAAAAGGAATATCATACCTGATAGCTAGGAATGATGGAAATGGTAGGCTCTCCAGAAGACAATTGCCTGTTCGCTTTTTATAACTGTGATGGAAACAACTTAGAAACTCTCCAGGATGGCAATCGTCCCAACATACCAAATTGTCTGGTAATTGAGGTATCTAAATAGCAAAGAATGATATTGTATTACAGAGGCATTTTCAACTGCTTCTGTGCACACTGCAGGTTTTGGAATCTACCTATTCGATGTAGCCTGTAGGAATGGATTCAAAATCAGAAAAAGGAAAAAAAAATGACCCTGTTTATAAAACTCTCCCTCCCCCCACTCCTCCTCCTCCTCCTCCTCCTCTTCCCCTCTCCTCCTCCCTAGCATATTCCCACAGGTGCAGGATCTACTTTATTTATAAAATAAATAAAAGATCATATACTCACAAATTGGTCTGCACAAAAATTACACCCATCTGGGCCTGGAATTGGAGCATCAGATAAAGACTTACATTTTCCAGGAGCAGGAGAAACATGCAAAAGGCATAAAAATGTGTTGTTCAAATTGCTACACCAAAGTCAGTGGGCAGAAGCCACCCATGGAACGAGGGTAGAGAAGGCAGCGTGAGACTCCCAAATGGCACTGCTTGGATTTGTCATCCTATAATTTGGAAGGCTGCTAAAAATGCAGGGCAATGATGGCTAACTTGAACAAGAAACAGATTAATGATGCAGACACAGTATCATTGTTGTGTTGGCACAGAAATCTGTTTTTTGTTAAGGTATCCATCAAGAGACATCATGTTTCAAATTTTGAGATACTTCTCTCAGAGCAACTTAAAGTCCATAAGGCCATAAGGCCATGCAGACTTCTGAAGTGAATCAATCGTGAAGCTGGAGGATTCAGATTTGGTTCTGATAACTTTGAAGGAAATGTTGTTTTCAACCTCAAAGGGCCTCGGACTCTTTCCAGAAAGGCTCCAGTTGACTCGGAGTTTAATCACATTGGATATATATCTTTACTTTAAATTTAGGTGAAAGCTGATCTCATGTGTATCCAGGAGAGTCAGAAATGATTTATTTCAGAGAAATGTTTGTGGGGGAGTAGCCCCTGTTCTGACCAAATAAAAAATAACACCCAGTTCTTCATAACAACCTTGGGAATCTACCAAAATTGGTAGCAGAGCCAAAAAATTATGCACTCTACTGTAAAGCTTACTAAGCTTTGTACAGTAATGATGTCCTGTGGGATTTCAAATCGATATCAATATCTCCTGAATAACTAGAATATTTTTGATGTATCATATTTAGGAACATTGAATTAATTATCCTCTGACTTCTACAGTTATTTTTTTCCCTTTTTCTCCCTATGCAATCCCTCTTGCTGTCCTGTGCTTATGCCCTGCTAAGAAGTTGCAACTTCTCTACCCAACATGGTTATGCATACACAAACACACTTTAGCAACAGGCCAAAAAGAATCAGATAGCTGTAGTTGAACACAAAATCCTATTTTTTTTATTTATTTGTCAAATATGTACAAGATAACAAGAGTAGCTATGAACATAAACATGAACAAAGGGACTAAATACAGATAAATGGGAACGTAAGACAAGGATGGTAGGCATGCTAGTGTGCTTATGCACGTTGTTCTGAACCATGCCCTTTTCCAACAAATCAAACACAATCCAAAGGGAACAGAAACCTTGTAATGCTTCTGCAAAATAATTAGCTGTGATAACCAGAACCCTTGCCAAACTGTGCGAGACTTGCCAAAAGATAACAGACAAGAAATAATTTGCAATACAAAAATCTTCAAATACAAACTCAGGATACTGGAATGTCCATGAGGCTGGAATTTCAAAATGTCTTTGCCTTCTGCAAAGAACTTTTGTTTCACAGCTGGCTTTTTTCTTCTTGAAGGAGGCGCCATTATCTTGCAGCCTTACTCCCAAGTAACCCATGCTGTTGTAGCTGCTCTTTCCTATGAGCAATCCTGCATGCAAGCACACTTGGCACAAGCTCCTTAGAAACCTCCTTATCCCTGCTGCCAGCCCCCACAATCTCTGAAGGTAGCAGTCCACTCCCTAATGGTCCTGGTCTCTTACCTGAGTCCTTGCTCTCCTCAGCCATCTGCACCAGCTTCTGGCTAACCACAGCACAAGTCCCCTTCTTAGGAATGGGGTGAGGTCCACGGTAGACAGTTTGAGGTTGGAGCTGTTAGGGATTGAGTCTGTAACAATGGAGTCAGGTAGGGCATTCCATGTGTTGACCACTCTATTGCAGAAGTTGTATTTTCTGCAATTGAGTTTGGAGTGGATTACCTTAAGTTTGCATCGGTTGTTTGCCCATGTATTATTGTGATTGAAGCTGAAGAAGTTGTTGACAGGCAAGATGTTATAGCAGACAATTTTGTGAACTATGCTTAGATCGGACCGCAGGCAGTGCAGTTCCAGATTGTCCAAGCCCAAAATTTCAAGCCTGGAGGCATCTGGAATTCTATTGTGAGTAGAGGACTGGAGTACTTTTCTCAAGAAGTACCTCGGAACCTGCTCAATTGTGTTAATATCCAATATACAATGTGTGTTCGAGATGGACAAGCTGTATTCAAGAATTGGTCTGGCAAAGGTTTTGTATGCCCTAGTTAACAATTCAATGTTACTGGAGAAGAAGCTTCTCAAAATAAGGTTAATAACTCCTAATGCCTTTTTGGCAATGCTGTTATAGTGAGCTCTGGGGCTTAGATCAATTTGCAGCTATGTTTGCAGCTATGTCAAATTAGGAACACTAAGATCCTTTCCCTAGTGAAATATCAATAATTTCCCAAACATTCTATCCATTTTCAACCAGCATTACAAAAATTACTACAGTTTTAGCTAAAAGGCAATACTGAAAACCAGACTGATACCTATCAGAAGTTACACAACTTAACAGAAACCAATTATCCGGATTACTCTTCCTTAGGATCATAGGAGCTCTGCAAAAGATGCTATGCAATTATCATTACCAGACTTGTTCAATGCTATGTTCTAATTCTCCAGTGTCAAACATGCCAATCTCTACTGGATTTTAATGATAAAGGAGAGAAAATCTTGCAACTTCTGCAAATCACAATCAATTGAAAACTGGAGGAGGTAGTTTTAATCTTCTTTGGTAAGAACTAAAATCATTTCACATCCTCTAACAACCTGGTAGCATATGGCAGCATTTGGCCTAGCTGGACAGAACAGCTGACTCAACAATTATCACGGATATTAATGCATTTAATATTGGACTGAAAATACGAGATCATATATAATATAATTGTAATTGAAGACTACCAAATGGAAGCACAAAAAATTTGTAAACCAACCAACACACTGTATGTATATATATGGAAGATGGCCTGATGTTTTAAAGTTTTGTTTGTTTATGTTTGTTTTAAAAACCAATAAAAAGTCATAAAAAAAAGAATTAGCACAGATATTTAAGTCTGAGAAGTGTAGGGGCACCAAAGAGCATAGATTAACAGAGTTGGAAGGGGTCTTGTAGGTCATCTAGTCCAACCCTCTGCCCAAGCAGGAGACCCTACACCATTTCTGACAAACGGCACTCCAATCTCTTCTTAAAAGCCTCCAGTGATGGCTCCCACAACTCCGAAGGCAACTTCTGTTCCATTGATTGATTGTTCTCACTGTCAGAACATTTCTCCTTATTTCCAGGTTGAATTTCTGCTTGTTCAGTTTCCATCCATTATTCCTTGTCTGGCCTTTGGGTACTTTGGAAAATAGCTTGACCCCTTCCTCTCTGTGGCAGCCCCTCAAACATTGGAAAATTGCTATCATGTCTCCCCTGGTCCTTGTTTTCACTAGACTAGCCATGCCCAGTTCCTGCAACCATTCATCATATGCTCTAGTCCCCAAAATATCCTGGTTGCTCTTCTCTGCACTCTTTCTAGAGTCTCAACATCTTTTCTCTAATGTGGTGAACAAAACTGGGTGCAGTACTCTAAGTGTGGTCTTACTAAGGGTTTATAGAGTGATATTAGCACCTCATTTGATCTCAATTGTATCCCTCTGTTAATGCAGCTTATTCATACTTCATAGAATAACAGAGTTGGAAGGGACAATGGAGGTCACCTAGTCCAACCCCATTACTTAGGATTGTTTTTTTGGCAGCCACCGCACACTGCTGACTCTTATTTAACTGGTTGTCCACTAAGACTCCAACAGGTCATAATATTGTTGGGTATTGAATGAATGAGTCACATTGGACAGTTTACCCAACTTTCTCCTTCTGCTTGTTCTTTTTTCAGCCCAACAGGATCAAATCCTCATCCATAGCAACCAGGCAGAGAGCAATACAGCTACTACTGGGCAAACTCTGGGAAACCAACAGCAGCAGCAGGAGCCAAACGACCAAGGTCAGTAGTAGTTGTAATTATTATAGTTCCCTGCACTTTCATTGCCAATCCCATTTAATAAAACCCAGAACCAAAGGAGACCCCCCCACCTCACACTCCAAAGTGTGGCTGGATCATCAGAGCCTTTTCTTTCTTGTACTCAGAAAGGGCAGAAAATAATATCTATAGAGAATAGGTTTACAGGAGAGCTACTGAACCGAATGAGCAAAAAAACCATTCTGAGGCATAATCTGGCGATGACCTCATAAGAAAGATCTAAAGCAATGGAGAGTCAAAGGCTCCAATGGCATGAATTCAATGGTTATAGAATTCAGATATTGTTAGCTGCTGCTCTATTCTATGATCCAGAGATAACTATAGACGGACCATGAGACCTCTGCTATTTTATAAGGCAAGGCAGCAGCTGCAACTCCTTCGGATGCTTCTTGCAAAAACCAATAGATGGGAAATATTTTCTGCCTAACCTTACCCCTTTTGTTCTGGAAATACTTGATTTCAAGGTGTGTCTGTGGATTGAAGCACATTTGCAGACAACTTCCTTATACTTGACTTTTTCCCTCAAAGATTGTTTCAATTTTTTTAAAAAACAAATAGGTAGCTTATTTTCACCCACCTCTGGCATCTTCATTAATTTTTCAGCTCCCCCATAGAAGGCATTATTATGCACTAACAATAGTAGTTGGGTGCCATCATTGTCTCCTTGAGAGCAAGTGCAATAAAGGAAAGAAATAAGCCTTGTAGGGTGGATTAGAGCAGGGGTTGGCAACCTTTTGGACCTCAGGGACCATCAAACTCATAATTTTAAATCCTGCGGACCACTAATATGAATTTTGACTAACGGTGGTTTGCTGACTTTGGTGGGAAAATCGGTCCCATATTCCAGAGCTGCAGTAGTCACAGGACTGGCTCTTTGGTCATTCTGGAACAGCTGCTCCTCCACCCAGGTGCATTGGCCTGTCATGGACTGGAGAAGCTGCTCTGGGATGACCAAAGGGCCAGTCCTGTGACTACTGTAGCTCTGGAATATGGGACCGACTTTCCCACCAACATCAGCAAGCCACCCCGGGGCAATTTTCCCTCCCCCGCCTTTGGTCTCACCTTCCAGTTCCACCTCGCATGGCTCTACTCAAGGTAAGGTTTGTGCTCGACCAAAGGGTGGGAACCACTGGGTGGATGGGCCATGTGGGTGGCGCAGCCTTGTGTTCCCATGCAGCCTGGATTAATTGCTTTTGGGGTGGGGGACATTTCTCTGTGGACCACCAATATTTTCTTGTGGACCACTAGTGGTCTCCTGCCCATTGGTTGGCAACCACTGGATGTTTCAAGATAAAAGGATGCATTTCAGGATCCATATTCTCAACAGTGTTAGGAGGCCACAGGTAATGATTGATGTCAACAAAAGGGGCGGAGATCAATTTTTGGGGAGGGAAAGGGGAGCTTTATTATTGGGGGGGATTTTGGGGAATTAGATTACTGGGAATGTGAGAGTCACTTCAGGCTAGTGATTAAGTCACAAGCTATAAAGAGGGAGACTGTGAGTTCTTATCCCACCTTAGGCATGTATGTATGTATGTATGTATGTATGTATGTATGTATATATGTATGTATGTCTTTATTTATTTATGCATTTATTTATTTATCCAGGTAGCTTACAGACCTGAAATAAAATGCTGTATAAAGCCATAAGACAATAAATAGAGATTACAAATTTAAAATTCAGTCAAAATATAATTAAGCGGGATAGGGAAGGAGGGAACAACTGGGTGACTTTGGACCAGTCTGTTCTCAGCCCAACCCACCTGGCAGGGTTGCTGGGGTGTGGAAAATAGGAGGAGGAAGGTGTGCTAGACATGTTCACGGCCTTGAGTTATTTGTAAAAATAATAATGGCAGGATACAAATAAGCAAGTTAGTAAATAAACATATAAATAAAATGCTGAGAATGGAACAGGAATCTTTGAGAGGCAAACTGCTCCCATTTCCACACTAAAATCTTTGGAAAAGGACAGAAAGGGGAGCTAATATCAGGATGTTCTATTTGTATTTGGGTGGATATTTTAAGGAAGGGAATGGGTGAGGCCTTTAGATATTTTGGACATGAAATGTTTATTGTTTTAATGTTTTACACTGTATTTTATTTCATGCCTGTAAACTACTTAGAGTTGCCTTGGATGAGATGAGAGGCATACAAGTTTCATAAACAAATAAAAAAAAATTAAAATCATTCTCAGGGAAAATGAATTGTAGAGACTGTTGCTAAAGGAGCAATATATTGCTAAAGTGTGATTTAATTTTTGCACTGCAAATTTCTGTTAACACAATGGTTGTTTAGTTCTTTCATAGGACCAGTCCCACAGAATCTAATGCATTTATTGAAAAAAGTAAAACCAGAAACTGACTAGGTAGACAAAGACTTCAGTTACGCTCATTAAATTTCTGTTAACTATTCAATAGACTCACCTGGAATGATAATTAGCTTGTAATGAATATGGATCATTCAGCAATTATGGGTAGTGCATGACAAAAATCAAAATGGAAAACTCACTTGAATGACTTAAGAAACTTTTCACCCTCTTTCTGACAACAGGCTGTGGATTCTATTTTGGTGTGGATCCATTTTTTTCCTTGCAGTAAATATCTTCTGCTTTTATTGCATTCCCCCCCTATCCCCCCCCCCCCCATCCAGCAGTTGCACAAAAAGTGAATGAACAGATTAGCAGCCAGGAGATGAAACTGACTTTCCTACAGAAGAAGGTTGACAACATTTCCCTCATCCTGAGAGATGTGAGCGGGACGCTTTCCTCTCTGGAAGGCAAAATCAATGAAGATAAGAGCAAAGATTTGGCGGTATTTCTAAAAGGTAAAAGAAAGAAATTAATGCAATCACTCATCTGCTTAAAAGTGCCAAGAAAAGAGCAAGAAAAAGTGGGGAGGGAGGAGAGGAGGGAAGAAGAAACTGCCAGCTCTTGTTGCAATATTCCATATTCTGCAAAGAAGCACATTATTTAGTTCTTTCTTTCCTTCCTCCCTCCCTCCCTTCTCTTTCTTTCTTTCTTCCTTCCTCCCTTCTTCTTTCCCTTTCCTTCCTTTCTTCCCCTTTTCCTCCCTCCCTCCTTCTTCCTTTCCTTTCCTTTCCTTTTCCTTCCTTCCTTCCTTCCTTCCTTCCTTTCTTTCTTTCTTTCTTTCTTTCTTTCTTTCTTTCTTTCTTTCTTTCTTTCTTTCTTTCTTTCTTTCTTTCTTTCTTTCTTGTTCCAACTCACCAGCAGGGATATGAACAATGCTCATAGTTTGCAATCATTTTCTAGCCCTTCTAACTATATGCAGGTTTTTATTGTATTTTAAAATTCATGAAATACTGATATAACCAGAGGTTATACTGGTGCAAAAGAAATTCATGTGGACAGGATACAGAATGAAGATGCTGTCTTCTCCTGATTTTCAGGATTATATGCATATTTTTCAAGCCAGCAGCCCGTTTTCCTGCTGGGCTGCTTTGAAAAGCTCTTTTTACAATATGAACAATCCAGTTGATGAGTCAGTGCATTATATGAATGGAAGAATAAGGAAGGATACTATTGCAAACTGGCTTCATGTGATGCATGTAATATAATGGATGCTTATGCTACCCATTCAATAATATAGCTCTTGCTTGTGCAGTGTTATCACTATTGGTGATAACCCATAAATGAATTTTCTGGAGTCATTGACCAGTTAAACCAATTAAAATGCTTAACATGCAAACATTGAATTTAAATTTAAATTTGAAATTTATTTTATTTTTATTTAGGAGATTTATATTGCTGCCTATTTGCACGTGGTGACTCAAGGCAGCTTACAAGAATATAAAAACATCATATAAAAAACAATAAAACTAATAAAAGAGAGAATCATATATAATAAAATAAAATAAAATAACCCCCACCAGTGACAGCACATCATACAAGCTATTTAATGGTCTCCAATTGTTTGGTTACTCAGCTCTTCTATATGCCTCCTTTACAGTCTTCCAAGATTGAAATGTGCCAGCTTAGAAAGCACTGGCAAAGCAAAGATTGACTATATAATGGTATAATGAAGGAATCAATCCCGGATTGTCTTATTCATGATTGAGATCTAAAGCTCTAGGTTGCTTTAGGATCATAAGGTCATAGACTCACAACCTACATGCATTAAAAGTGTATTTAGATTTTTTTTTCAATGTAATTATCTGGGATTTTTTTAAAGGCTATATATAATCACAGCATTGATGCTAGATAAACATTGTCAAGGAGAAAATTACATTTTGCGGATGCCATCAGAGAGAAGAACCTCCTTCCAATACCTACTTAATGCCCTTCATTTGCATTGGAACATCTTGAAATTGTCCTTTTAAAGTCTTGGAAATAGAACTTGAGAAGGCAAGTTCCAAGCAGGGATCTTCAAAAGTTAATATAAGTGCCAGAAAAAGATTTGGCCAGGAAAAAAAGTAGGAGGCATATCCAATCCAGAGCATGACTAGTATCTTTTATTTTTATTGTTCATCATTTTAAAAATTTGCTGCTAAGTCTCCACTTTTGCCTGAAACTATTGCCATTTCACTAGCAGCAGAGTCTACACCTCTGAGTCTACAAAAGCTATTAGAAGACATCTTAATGAGTTATAGTCCCATTTCTGGCTTGCCTCTAGAATTGTTAAGTCTGGATGTTGTGCTTAAACAATGTTGCTTTAGCCATACTGATATTTACACCTTCCCTTTTATTCATCCCGTCCTCTCTCTCCCCCCGCTGTATTTCATTGCTATGCGGCACTCTTGACCCCTAGGTATAGGTTTCATATTTCTTTGAATATTTCCCATTTCCTTTCATCCATTTCTCTAGCCCCTTCGGGTTAATATGTGCACATTCCATTATAATGTGCCATTATAAAAGTCATGTACAGTATTTCTCCATGTTTTTTCCACATTTTTTTTGTGCACATTAACCCACAATAAAGTTGTAATCATCACAAGGATCATGCAAAATTCAGTATGTTTGGTCTTAGATACACAATGCATTATGTATCACATTGATACACAACACCTCAATTTTGCAATCTAGGATCCTATTCAATAAAGAACTTGTCAGAGTATATTCATGAACTGGAATAGAGCATATCCCAGTAACAAGGTCAGCCAATGAATAGGCAACTAAATCAGCCAATGAGGACAATATGGAAACTGAAACTAGAAGTAGCTTAGATGTGGCTTTATATTAAGCTCTGCAACTCTGCAGCTATGTTGAGCTCTGAATCTGTCTATTGAAAATGAAACTGCTTCTCTCCTCTTGCTTGCCTGCTGGACTGAACTAAAAGAAAAACTAACTTGCTTGCTTGCTAAAGACTGGAGCTCTGCTCTGAACTTGCAACATGTTTCTGTCTGAGTTTGCTCCATGTTGGAGAAATCTATGACTGGTTTGTAAAATCTACTTATTGTGTTTATAAAGATGTTAAATGAAGCATCAGCCATCTGTGTTTATTTTTCTGGCAATGAATTAATGCTGCAAAACTCTTAATAGAACTCTTTTCTATGTTCTTCGTTTCTCAGTGAAATCCTTATTATGACCAAACTTATCTTTCTTTTTCTTCCAAGTGTTATATCTAGAATGTATAGCATGTCAGACTGCATTCTAATATACAATTACACGTAACACACCCTTCCTATGAGATTTCTTTTATTCTCCTGATGTAGTCCTTTCTACTGGAGATGTCTGAAACAGTGAAACAGAATATTCAGCATTCCAACATAGTTACTGATTCTTTCTGAAATATATTGGTGTTACATTTAGCACAGAAAGACATTGCCTTCATTTATCCATTTCCCCCCCTCACTGCAATCCACTTAAACAAAGTTCAAATTTGCAGGTTCTGGTCAAAGGTCACTGCACTCGTACATTGTTGTTGCAAACAAACAAAAAAAGAATTTATTATCCCTGAATTGTCAGAATTATGACAACTGTTGCAGGAAGAACTTTGCTATAAATTGTTGATTTCTAAATACGGGCGATAATGTGACAGAGATACAGTTAATTGTCCTCATAATACTCATTATTCATGTTATTTTATTTATTAATCACATTTAAGTAGCTACCCATCTCATAGAAAGAGACTCTTGATGGTGTACAACAGCCTAGCAAAAACAGTTAAATAAAACAATTACTTTAAATGTTATATAATAATAATTTAAAAAAAGAATTTGAAATTATAAAAGCAGAGCTAAAACAGGAAAGGAGAATAATAAATAGATGGAGTTATGTTAATAATAAGGGAACTACCTCTGGAGCTCACCCCCTTCCTTAGAGTTCCCAAGCCTACCAGCATAACTAGGTCTTGAGGGAACTTCAGAAGCTTATCTCAGCTGGAAAAATATTTCACAATACAGGTGCCACACCAGAAAAGCTCTCTTGACAACAGAACCCATAACAAACCTGTTTTGTGAGGTCTGGTAGGACTGATGGATGGAATCAAGGAAAGGCAGTCCCTTAAGTAACCCAGTCTCATGCTTTAAAGGTCAGCACCAGCACTTTGAATTTGACCTGGAAACAATTACTAACCAAAGCAGCTCAAACAGCAGAGGTATAACAAGTGGTCTACCTGAAACACACATAATTGCTTGCACAGCTGCATTGTTTTTGTTATTATATATTATTACTTGCAGTACAGCAAGCTACATCCTGCAGACATCCTAAATATCCGAGATACGTCCCCTCTGCGAACGATTTTTCTGTTTTAATGCTTTGTATGAGAGCTGCATCCGCTTACATCCTTTCTCTGTCCGTGCTACTAATGCTGCGTGTCCGTTCCGCGTCCGTTTTGCTTCCTCCCTATGTCCGTTTTCCGCTGGAGCGGATGCGAGTTGTGTGGATGCGCAGCGGATGCCTAGCGGATATAGCAGATGCGTAACGGATGACGACGGATGTAGAACGGATGTTCCGTAAGCGATGGCAGAACAGATGCGTTGGATACATTTTCCACTCAAAAAGTTTTGTGCAGTGGATGAAATGTCAATAGACGGATGCTGGACGGATAGAGAGGATGAAAAACGGACGCAGTAAAGTACAGAACGGAAGCATCACATTAACCAACGGATGCCAAGTGTTTTCTCTCCGTTTTACAAAAAAAAATAGCAGCCATCCTTAAAAACCCAAAGACAAATTGACCGGAAAACCAAGGCATATACGAAGTTCCCTGTGCATCATGCCCGGCCACATACATTGGACAGACCAATAGAAGAATAAGTACCAACCTGGATGAACACCAAAAATGCAGTAAAAAAGCTGGAACACCCTCTCACTAGTCCAACACATGAAACCACAGGTCACAATATCAAACTTTCAATGGCACAAAAACCCTAGCCACTACAAAAACGCCAGCCCAGAATCAATCAGAGAAGCCATAGAGATTGAAAAAAGAACCTGAAGCATGATTAGAAGAGATGATTCCACAGACTGTCAATCATTTGGAAGCCTGCACTCTCAAATAGAAAGATCTCCACACCACAGCCAGCAAACACCTGAGCACAAACAGATCCCTCTGATGCCTCCAGCTTAAAACACCCCTCACCAGCACCCAGATGAAACCTGGCTTCCTAATAGAATAACAGCCATCCTTTCACACGAAGCCAAGCTGCACTGAAAGCCTCCAACACAGGAAACAGAGTGTTGGCCAGCCAATCAAATCCACAAAACAGACAGAAGAAACCAGAAACACCAATCAAAACAACTCCAAGCCCAATAAACACAGACCAAGACTCCCAACCAATCAGGATAGGCTAGCCTCAAATTTAAAACCAACGGCTGTGAGACCCTGACCCACATACAAAACTCCATACAGAAGCCTGATGATGGCAGATGAGAATCTGCTGAAATGTTGCTACAACTTTAAAAGCACTACAATGACGTGGATAATACCCGAAGGAAGTTTTCACGGGTATTACATGTATGCTCTTCAGCTTCTTTGGGTATTATCCCACGTCATTCCACAAAAACAAATCACCAGCCTGATCCACAAAACACACTTAAGACATAATAGAGACCTAGAAGATCAACAGACCTATGGAACAGCTGTCCTGCCCTACATAAGAGGAACTACAGACCAAACCAGTGAGATACTATAGAGGCATCACATCAAGACTGCCTTCAAAACAGACAAAAAAATAGCAGCCATCCTTAGAAACCCCAAAGATATATATATATATCAGTCACTTTCAAAATAAAAGGAATCCACATTTGCTGGACAAAGGCAGCCAAAGAGCTGGACATGGCCAAGGGGGTATAAAATGCCCAGGTCTGTTCTAAATGCATTTTGGATCCATCTGTTAATAAAACTCTGTTTAGTGTAGAAGCTTTACTTACATAAAAATTTCTAACAATGCAAAGCTGGCTATATAAGTAGATGCCCATGACATCCTTACAAGGATATGCAACATCACTCAAATCGAGGCACCCATCTCCTCACCTGGCCTCTCCTGACTGTGAGGATGTTGCAACAGTTGTAAGTGTGAAAAATGGTCATGTTACTTTTTTTCATTGCCATTGTAACTTTAAATGGTCACTCCACATAAGCAAAGTAGCAGAAAAGGAGGGAAAAAAAAGCTCCAGAGAAATTCCTGAGACAGGAAGTCTAGTCCTGCCAAGAATGTAATAAGGGTAAACGGAGAGGCAGTTTCTGTAAGCAACACCAGAATGTTTCCTTCCTGCCTTCCTTACAGGATTAGGCCAGTAATTTCTTCTAGGAACCGGTTCTCCGAACTGCTTAGAAAGTTAACAATCGGTTCGAGCAAATAGGTGCGAATTGGTAGAATCCCACCCCTGAAAGAGACCCAGGAAATCAAATAAATAGGTGAGAAAGTTTTCATTACCATTATTGATAGCCTGGATGCTGAGAATTTGAATAGAACAATGACCATAGAACAATGCTACACCTGAGTTCACGGGTTAGTTGCCAACCATGAAGTGCCTTCCAATGTATTTTAAGCCCCTGTCACACAGCACCAACGGATGGAAAGAGGATCTAAAATGGAGAGAAACACTTGCCATCCGTTGGTTAATGTGATGCTTCCGTTCTGTACTTAGTGCATCCGTTTTTCATCCTCTCTATCTGTCCAGCATCCGTCTATTGACATTTCATCCGCTCAAAAAGTTTTGAGCTGCACAACTTTTTGAGTGGAAATGTATCCAACACGTCCCGTTCTGCATCCGCTATGCATACGGGGAATCATCCGTTCTAACATCCATCGTCATCTGTTACGCATCCGTATATCGCTAGGATCTCGCTGCGCTCCAGCGGAAAACGGACACAGGAGGAAGCAAAATGGACACGGAACGGACAACGCAGTGTTAGTAGCAAGCGGAATGGAGGAAAAGGAATGTAAGCAGATGCAGCTCTCATACAAAGCAATTAAAAACGGAAAAATCGTTCGGCAAGAGGGGACGTATCTCGATATTTAGGATGTCTGCAGGATGCTAAGAGGATGCAAAGACACGAGTGGAAACCTATATTTCCTATAAAAAGGGGGAGGAACTCAACCTGATCTCACTTTCAGTCCAGCAGCCCTGGCGGTGCAGACCTCTCAGCCTCATCTGCCTTGCTCTTCCACAGCATCCAAGTCATCTCCACCAATGGGATATCACACACTCGCTTTTGGTAGCCACCCATTGTTTCTAACAACAGTGTGAACGCCATCTAGCGAGGCTCTTTCACCCTGTTCTAAACGTGAAGAAAAAGGAGGCGTCCAAGAAGTGTCTGGG
>BHFT01033485.1:0-36400 GCA_004320025.1 Laticauda laticaudata
ATTATGCAAATTTTTGCCCCTTCTGAGAGAGGATAACAACGGATGGAACATTTTGCTCGTCTGTTGTGTCCTTTTTGCATCCATTGGGCAGTGTGACAGGGCCTTTACTTCCTTGCCATCTTCTCTCTTTAGTGGACCGACTGTTTCCTTTTTTTTTTTCTTGTTATTTATGTTGGAAGAAACTTTTTAAATTATCTTTGACTTTTGTTGCAAGTCTTTGTTTGTTCTAAGCCTTTGCTAACCTGACTTCGTCTTTGCAGATTCTGTCTATCTACTGATATTCTGCCTTTGTATGTCCTTCTTTCCCTTTTTTGTACTTGTCCTTTTTTTCTTTCAATTTGCCAGAGAGATCTTTGTGCAGCCATGCTGGTTTTTTCTTGGATTTCTTTTTTTTCTTTCTCACTCCACCTCTCCTTTTTCTTTTTTCTCCTTTTTCAGTTTTCCCCTGATTCCATTTTTTATCTTTTCTTCTCAAGCTGTCACTCACAGATCCAGTTGGTGAATGTTGTAGCCCATGGAGGTTCCCTCCACCTAAGCTTTAAAACTTCTGGATTCATATTCAGAAGCCATCACATGCACTGGTTCCGGCAGTCTGTAGAAAAAGTACCAGAGTAGGTGGCTGGATTGGATAATTCAGGAAGTAAAAAAATGGTACAACCCCAAATTAAATGGAAGATTCACCATCTCCAGGGACAATTCCCAAAGCTCAGTATATCTCCAGATGAACAGCTTGAAGACTGAAGACTCTGGCTTGTATCATTGTGTAAAATTCATAGTGACTCCATTTCCCTTCCTGCTTGTACAATTTTTCCAGTGGTCCCTTGAGATGAGACTTTGAGAGGAAGAGGCCTATCCTTTGCAGTTCTTTTGTCTCAATTTGTCCTCTTAAGGGACTCCTAGAAATAGTGTACAAGGGTGAAATTTGCAGCTTCTGCCTCAGGATTTATGAAAATGTACAAGATCTCATAAAACCTATTACAAATTCAGCAGGGTCACAAGAAAGAAAAAATATTTAGAATATCACCAAACCTTGATCTATATTTTGAAGGCCAAATTTAGTACTGCTGTGTTTGATGGTGCAGGAAGGAGATTAATGAAGTATAAAACAAGGCAGAACATTCAAGGGTAGAGGAATATGATGGAGGAAAATAGGGAGATTTATTATTCTTGGGAGAAAAATCCAGTCCAGTTCCAACCCAGGAGAAAGACATTGGTTAGAAAGTGGAGGCTGATTGGAAATAATTACTCTGTTAATGATCAGAGGCAAAAACAGCATGTAATTCTGGGACAGCTAAATTGGTTTGATGAGTGAATGGGTTTTGTAGGGTTCTAAGATGCTGCTAAGGGGTTGTACAATGTTGTGATCCATCTTCACCATCTCAAGGGATTTACCATCTACAAGGACAATTGCAAGAGATCAGCTTATTTCCAGATGAACAGAACAGAATGTTGAAGATTCCGCCTTGTATTATTGTGCAGGGACACAGTGACTTCAAGCTTTTACAAAATCTCCAGGAGTCCCTTGAGAGGAGAAGCTGAGAGGAAGAGGCTCAACATTGCCTCTGCTTCCTTTTAAGGTTTTCCTGTCAAGGAATTCCTAGATGTATTCTACAAAGACCAACTTTTTATAATAAACTGACATTTCTTTTTTAAAAAATCTATTCTTAAAATTATGGTCTCAGGAGAGTACTGCATGCTTGGAACCATGGGATGAATATATGGTCCAAAAGAAAGGAGCATGTTCTTATGGGGAGTACACAAATTAGTTGATTTATTTTACATCATTAGAGACAGCCCTTGAGAACTTTATTCTGCAGAGAAAGTCAAGAACTTATCATCAAGAGACACCAGCACTGCCACAATTATATTTTGCATATTTTCTTTCTCAGATTTTCAAGTAGATGTTCTCTTCAACCAGAAATGACCATTGATAAACTCTGCTTTTCTACTTTTCTTCTGACTCCTTCTTTATCTTCCCTTCTCAGGCTGTGACTCACAGGTTCAGTTTGTGGAGAGTGGAAGATATCTTGCAGCCCCTGAAGCTTTCCTCCCCTAACCTGTAAAGCATCTGGATTTACCTTTACAAGCTATAACATACATTGGATCCATCAGGCTCCAGAGGAAGGACTGGAGTGGGTGGCCGGATTAGATACTTCAGGAATGGTACGTGGTATGCTTGGTATACTTCAGTAAATGGTATAACACCAAAGTCAGCAGAAAATTCACCATCTCCAGAGACAATTCACAAAGTTCTATTTGATAGCAAATGGTAGTTAGTTGACTGCCTGATTTATTTCAACCCCTTGGTGGATTTTATTTGTTCTTTCTGTTTTCCTTTTAATTTATTGAGTTGTTTTTACCAATTTATCTAATTTCCTTATGAAAACATAGCAAATATAGTTTCTGGATGGTGAAACTGTCTAAACTGGACTATATTTTATTGAATCTTGAGATAAGAGCCCTTGAGATAAGGGCCCTTGAGATAAGAGGCTGAAAGGAAGAGGCCCAACCTTGCCTCTAATTCCTCTGAGCTTCTCCATTCAAGGAACCCCTAGACATGTTGTTCAAGGCCCAACTTTGCAGCCTCTGCCACTAGAGTGCAATTGTCAGAAAGTGTTCTGACCAAGGCTTCCTTAGAAAGCACAAAACACAATCTTCATCCTGACAAAACTTATTTTATTTCCACAGCTGTGAATTACATTTATTCACAGCCGGCCAGGATTCACAAGCAATCTTTCAAGGGAATGTTTCTAAACACCCACATTATCACACTTGGAATGCAGCTAGAGAACTAATTGCCAGATGCAGGGCAAGACCAAACTTGACACAAAGTCCAACAGAAATTTTCAAAGCTTTAACTGACCAAGTGAACTAATTGCTTCCTGCAAAAGCTCATGTTCCGTTCGCTTCTCTTTTATGTCCAATGGGAGGGGACAGTTATCTCCAAGGTATGGCCTTACTCCTGAGTTGACCCTGCTTTCTCAATTGTTCTTGTCTTCTGCAAGCTCTGTGCATGCGCAGGCTGGGAACCCATTCTAGAATCTCCCCTGCATCACTGCTATCCAGACCTGAAGGCAGCTGCTGAGTGCCAGCCTTCCCTGGCCCCATTTCTGCCTCAAATGCAGCACCCTTCTCTGGATCTTCCTCAGCCTCCAGACCTGGCCCAAATTCCTCCCCAACCTCATCACTACTGTCTGACTGTTTCCAGCTCTGTCAGCTGCCAGAGGGCCACAACACAAAGAAACAAATTATCTTCTCACAAACAAAAATGCAGGAGAAGCACTGAAAGAAAAATGTTCAGATACATAAGATATAAGACCTTGGTACTTATCGTCAGTTTTAGTTGATCTTCTGTTAAGAAATTTGATCTCTGGTGGGAGAAAAGTCCAGTAATATTGATGATACGTCAGAGTAAAAGTGGAAAAGTAGAGGGTGGAAGAACATAATGGAGGGATATAGGGAGGTAGACTATACTCTTCTAAAATACAAGATAGCCACCAGGATAAAGGTGAAATGAAGAGAATTTTCTACCTAAAGCTACACTGTCATAAAAATAACAACATTAATAAAGAAACAATCACACCATGGAAGAATTACAAAACCTTAAAATGTAATAATAGATGTGTGCCCAGCAATTGCACCATTTTTTAAAGACCAGTTGTTATTCAGTCACTAAGTCGTGTCTGACTCCTTACAACTCCATGCCCTCAAAGCACAGCAGGAGACAAGAAACAGCATGTCTTCCCCTGTCCTCCACTATGATTTGTCCATCTTGAGTGGCCTTGCAAATTTCGCACATAGATTCTTTCAACTGCACAAGCCCCTTTATCATGTCCAGGCAGTGATCAATGAAGGTGAAAGAGAATTATCCATCACTTACGTGGCTGAAACTTAAAAATTATTTATTCCTAAAATCTGGTTCCTCAGACCATAAACTTGAAACCTTGAGATGAATTTATAACTCAGATGGAAGGAATGTGTTCTTATAATATGAGTAGCAGTGGGATTCAGCCAGTTCTCACCAGTTTGGGAGAACCAGATATTAATTTTGTAAACCGTTTGGCAAACCAGCTGAAATCTTCCAACAGCCTTTTGTTTTTTTCCACTTTAAGCAGTTAATCCTGTCAGGAAGATTGGAAGGAAATGTTCTAGTATGTCTCTCTGTGTTGTTTCTAGCCTAATCCTCCTTATTCTCAATGTGAGTTGGCCACACGCACCCAGTCACATGACCAGCCAGCCATGCCTATCCAGGTGGTCATTTGCGCAGGGTACCAGTTGCTAAATTATTTGAATCCCACCACTGAACACGGGGACGATGCAAGTTGGTGGAACTCTTCCTCGCCCTTAAATGCAGACCTTAGAGACTTCACTCGATAGAGGAAGTCAAGAAATCAGTTGCAAGAAACTCCAAAACTGACACAGTGATGTTCTGCATCAACTTTATGTTCTTCCTCAGTCTCTCTGATAGTTGTTCTCTCATTAGCAAAAACAACAATTCATAAGATTTTTCCCCAAGTTTTTCCCGATTCTCCCTCTTTGTCTTTCCTTCTCAGGCTGTCATTCAACAGTTCAGCTGGTGGAGACTGGAGGAATTGCTGCAGCTCCAGGAGGTTCACTCTGCCTCTCCTGGAGTTCATGAGAATGTACTATAGTGGGTGGCAAATATTCATTCTCATGGAGCTAACCAATGATACAACTCCAAAGTTAATGGAAGATTCACTATCTCCAGGGTCAATTCCCAAAGTTCTCTTTATCTCCAAATGAACAGCCTCAAGGCTGAAGACTCTGCGTTGTATTATTGAATAACAGACAGAGTGTCTCCACTTTCCTTCGAGCTTGTACAATTTCTCCAGAGGTCCCTTGAGAGGAAGAGTTCATCTTTGCTGTTCTCTCTCAGCTTCTTCGTTAAATTGTCCCTAAAATATCTGTACAAGCTACACTTCTTCAGCTTCTGCCCTGGAACACCATAGAATTAGATTCATCCTTGTTGATGTCCTTTAGATATGGGTAGCTAGATATTATTCTACTTGATTCAAAGGCTCAATCAGGAATTAAACTCATGGTCCTTCATCTTTTAGATGATGACACAGTGCATTATTTGAACACTTTTACAGGCCATGGTGCTCATTGGTCTCAGAAAGAGGATACAATGACAGAATCTTTGAAAGAAGCACAACCTGAATAGCTTAATTCTACCAAAGAATGGGATGGGGTGGGATTGGATGGAATGGAATGGAATAGAATAGAATAGAACAGTTTGAAGGGACCTTGTAGGTCTTCTATCCAACCTCCTGCTTAGGCAAGAAATCCTACAACATTTCAGACAAATGGTTAACCAAGTACTTCTAAAAAACTTCTAGTGTTGAAGCATTCACAACTACTGGNCACACCAGAAAATATACAGGAAAGGCTTTGACTTATGACCACACTTGAGCTCCAAATTTATGTTGCTAAGTGAGTCATTTGTTAAGTGACTTTTGCCTTACTTTATGCCACAGTTGTTAAGTTAGTAACAAAGTTGCTAAGTGAATCTAGTTTTCCCATTGATTTTTTTTTTCAGATGGTCATGGAAGCTGATTATGTGACCCCAAGGCACTGCAACCATCATAAAATATGAGTCAGCTCCCAAGCATCTGAATTTTGATCATGTAACCATGGGGCTGCTGGAATGGTTGTGTGAAAAATTGTCACCTTCCTTCAAGGAAGATTTCAAATAAAATGGGTAGGTTAAACATTCCAAGAAGCTTTCAATAGATATTCTTAAGCAAGTGGTAACATTTTATTTATTTATTTTATTTAGTTTAGTTTAGTTTATCAACCATGTATGAGAAAAAGAAGTATAAGTATGAACATAATAACTGTAACTAGATAGCCAAAAAGGCATTAAGAGTTATTAATCTAATCCTACATACCTTTTTCTCTGGTAATATTACATTACTAACTAGAGCATACAAAACATTTGCTAGACCAATACTCAAATACAGCTCATCAGTCTGGAACCCACATTGCGTATCTGATATTAGCACAGTTGAGAAAGTCCAGAAATATTTCACAAAAAGAGTTCTTCACTCCTCTACTCATTGCAGAATACCTTATGCCACCAGACTTGAAATTCTAGACCTAGAAATCCTTGAATTACATTCTCTTTCGTCTGATCTAAGTATGGTATACATAATCATTCATTGCAATGACTTACCTGTCAATGAATACTTCAACTTCAACCGTAACAACACAATAGATACAAACTCAAGGTTAACCGCACCAAACTTGATTGCAGAAAATACGACTTCAGCAACAGAGTGGTCAATATCTGGAATACGCTACCAGATTCTGTGGTTTCTTCCCCAAACCCCAAAAACTTTAACCTTAGACTATCTACTATTGACCTCACCCCTTTCCCAAGAGGTCTGTAAGGGGCATGCATAAGTGCACCAATGTGCCTACCATCCCTGTCCTATTGCTTCTTTTATTTTTGTTATATGTACCCATTTCATGTATTCTATGTATATACTTATGCCTATTATCTTGTAAGCAATTGACAAATCAAATAAATAAATAAATAAAATAATACACATTTTAGTATAAACTTATAAGTATACACAATATAAATGAGTATGAATAAATGGGAACAGTAGGACAGAGACAATAGGCACGCTGGTGCACTTATGCACGCCCCTTACAGACCACTTAGGAATCGAGTGAGGTTAGACTTCTGGTTTGCTCATCATTGGAGTTGGAGCGGAATCTGCGATTGTGTGCGATTTTGCTTCAAGTTAACTTTCTGGATGGTCCCAATTGAGACCAGAACCACCCTGGATGGGTGGTGAAGAAAGGGGAAATCACCTGGAGGGTTGAGAGGAGATGCAACTCCACTTCCTGACAGGAAAAACCCCTTCCAAAGGCAAGTGTTAAAATGGTCACCATGAAGACAAAGAACAGCCTGGGAAACTAAGCTTGTGCTGGAAAGGAGAAGTAGCAAGCAGAGTGCTAACCAGGCAAAATCCACACATTTTGAGGTACTCCGCTATTAAAAAAAAAAGAACTACATTGGAGGAAAGTGGGTGGAAGCTGTGACCAAAGAGAGAGAGAAGGTAATTGGATTTAATTGGTAATTGTCCAGGCAGGTGTCATTGGAAGGCCCCACGACAGAGACCTCAATACACAGCTGCACTCCCTGTGCCAGAGGATGTAGAGGATCCCCTGTCTCAGATGGAGCAAGAAGAGACAGCCACCAGAGACCAACCCACACCCATCCCCAGCTCCATCTCCACAGAAAGCAGGTAGAGAGGCAGACCGGAGGGACAGAGCCAAACTGTCCTCTTGGAGATCAGGGACACAATAAATAAAATCCAGCACAGATCTCCTCTCCCATCTGGTCCACTTTTGACATACCATCCTCCAACTGCAAGCCCTTCTCACGTTACGTGAGCCAGACCATCGTGACATGCCAGAGGCCCAGTACCAGTGAGAAGGAGAGGATCACAGCTCTTCTGCACCAACCCTCCAGGCCCAGCTGAACCTGCTGTACCCACTCCAGGCTTGCTCCTCACCCCCAGCCGATGTCAGCAGCACTTCCACGGAATTTCAGCCAGCCCCTGGCCTACAAGCTACCACTACCAGGATTCTCCACAGCAGAGGCAGCCCTTCCCAGTCCAGGCCCAGGTTTCCATGGATGCCACAGACGCCACAGATGCCTCAGCTGACCCCAACTGCAGACCAGACAGCCCCACTTTACACTCCTCCTTCTCCACCCCACAGCCAAGCCCCTTCTCAGAACATCTGTCATCAGTGTAGGGCCTCACATCCTAATAACTGTGATGAAGGCTCTCAACATCAAAGGACTGAGTTAGCTCTCTGAGAGATTCCTTGCACACGTACCAATCTCCTGTTGTACTCTGGGGCCAGGCACCCCATGGAAACCTGCAAGACCAGCACTCCAGCACAGCCACGTCGACAGTCCCTGGCCGCTTGACAGCTGAGGACCATGGACATGCCTCAGAGTGACTGAGAATAGGGCAAAGGCGTTCTCCACATCTGGATCATGGGAAACCCATGATGAGTTGCATTCCAAGCCCACCCTTGAGTCATTGGCATTGTATATCTGGCATCAGAGCTGACAGTTGCCTGAAGCATCGACTGTACATGAACTTGTAGTCTAGCATCAACCATGGCAACAGTTGAATAACTTGTAGTGAAATAATTGGACCCTGAATTGGGTGGAAGCTTTGCAGGCCACGTGCTTCCCATCTATGCTCCAAACGGTGGGGCAAAGTTCCACCTCTGATACCCGATCTTCTTGCAACTTTCCCTCCAGCCTTTTCACTGGTGAGGCACTGGAGGAGCTCCTCCAGGTATTCTTCGATGATGTGTCTGCACCACTCTCTGACCCACAATGCTGATGGTGGTTGTTGCACCCTCCACGTATACAGCATGTTTTGTACGTGGTCCAGAGCCAGTGGCGCAGATCAGCTGCCACCTTTAGTCCAGGCTCCAGGCTGGGGACGAAGTTGGTGCCTTGCCTTCAAACCTGGGTTCAGATGCTCCCAACTTCATCAACATGGCTGGTTGCACCTCATGAAAGTGCCTGGAATGCACGACTGCTTTCATTTCTCTAGTCCACCATCAGCTTGTCATTACAGTCCAAACTCCGCTCTTCTCACGATCCATTCGTGCGGACCCCAACAGTTCTTGGACGTGCTCCTCTCTTAGCGCAGAAAAGATGAAACAGTCTGAAGAGGGCTTGGTTCTGTGTGTGTTGAATGATGGGCGGGCACCAAAGGAGTGTGCGATGATCCATGGTGGGAGATCATGGATGATGTGGAGAGCAAGAGCAAGGCTGAAGAGGTCTGCACACCCAGGGCTGCTGGACTGACAAGTGAAGTCCAGGTGATTTCCTCCCCTTTTTTATCGGAAATTCAGTTTTCTGCTAGGTGTCCTTTTGCATACTCAGCCATCCTCCAGATAATCCGTAAATTTGGAACAAAGATTTAAAGGACATTGATTGTTGAAAATAAACTTAAAAGATACTGGCTGAAATAATATAACTGGACTTTGGGCTGAAGAAGGAAAAGAGGAAAAAGGGACAGAGGAAAAGAAAAAAGGAGACAATACAATTGAAGAATTATTTATTGAAAATGAGAGCAGATTTACAAGGCATAAGGGAAATGATGAAAACTAGAACTTTGTGCAATGGATTAGTGACAGATGAAATTAGAAATGGTGGCCAAGCATGTAGAAGAAGAATGCAAACCAGAGCGGGGTGGAGGAGTTTTAAAAAGAAGAAGCCAGCTTTGAAGACAAAGGGATCAACAATTACTTAAGCAGGAGGGGGAAAGGAATTAAAAATTAAAAAATGTGTGTCTGAATAATAATGATTAAAAATGTGTGATAAAAATGTGTGTTTTATTATCACACCAATAAAAAATGTGTGATAATAAAAGGGAAAAATGGTTTGAGAAAAATGGAAAAAAGGAGAGGGAAAAAGCTGAAATAGGGAAGTTTCAAAAAGAAAAAATTGAAAGAGGGAGGGAGAAAAGTTTAATAATTGGAGATGAAAGAAATGAGAGGAATAAGAATGGGGATAAAGGGGATTTAAAGAAAGGACCAGAAAATAAAGAGAAACAGGAAGCAAATGAGGATAAAAAAGATATATTGTTAAAAGATGCGAGAGAGAATGGTGTGAAAATTTAAAAAGAGGATAGGAAAGAGATTCTGCAATGTAATATAGGTGTAATAATAAATGATTATGTATAGAAAATAGTAAGTCTGTATACTAATGTGATTTTTTTTTCTTTAGTTCTTCTTCTCCTTTTTTTTTCTTTTTTCTTCTTTTTCCTGTTGTTAAATATATTATTGCCTACACTAGACATGGAATTTATGGTAATAAATATGGAATTGGAATTTATAATAAAATACATTTTGTGATTAACCAAATATATAAGGAAAATGGGGGAAGGATGAATGAAATGAGAACTATCATGGAAGGATTAATATCAGTTGCTATAATTAATTGATAGTGTCAAGCTTCAAGATCTTTTGCTATTGCTTTTGCATCTTATCGGCTGCCATAAAGTAACGGGGGGGGGGGGAGGGGAGGTGGATAAGTTGGGGAAGTGAGCTGGAGGTGTTAAGTTCATCTGTTGTATTAAATGGGAGGGGGCATAGCTGAGTTAAGGTTTCTTTTTTCTCGCTTAGCTTTCTCTCTCTGCGGCAACTGCAACCTGGTTATCAAAATATGCAAGGTCAACGGACGAGGCCTTCATCATCATCTTGAAGTGCACCACTGATCATATCCACAACTTTCTAACTGAAGTGTCATTTGAACTATTGGGAGGTGGGAACATTTCCAATAATTTTCTATATGTGATTGCGCCGCCTAATTTCTCAGATTCCAGAATTCTTTGGTTGCTTACCACTTCACTTTGCAGTAAAAGATACTTCTTTCTAAACTAAAGAGTCTAAGTATTTCTTTCCTTGGTTTTGAATGGAGCTCCGCCTGAACATTATTCTGAATCTCACCCACCTGCCACCCCAGAGAGAATAGCCAATTTTTCTTCTGAGGGGGCCTGGACATCATGTCATCTTCAAATTAGTGACCAAGAGGATCTGGAGCCATGGGCAGGGCAAAGATTCCTTGCTTGATGCAGGAAGCCCAAACGCTAGCAGAGCTCAGTCTGGAGAGGATCTCAAGGTGTGAAGCCCAGATGGTCAAGTGGGGTTGGTTGGAAAAATATCCGGAGGAGGACCCCCCCCCCAGAGTCCACAACTACCCCGGCGTGGAAAAGAGGAGCCTTGGCAAGAGAAGGAAAAAGAGGGAACTTTCACTGAATCAAGCCAGGAAATCCTTGATTGAAAGCCTTTGAACAACTCCAAAAGCTGCGCACAAGGTTGAAGGGGGGGAAGGGAAGAAGCCCCAGCGAGGAGAAGCAGAGCAGCTCCCTCTCCATAAATCACACCGATCCAGCAGCACCCCAGGGCCTTCAGCGGGAGGTGGAAGTCTCTAGAAGGCGTGAGAGCTTCCTAGGCTTGCCTCACGTTAGAAGTAAAATACGGTAGGGGATCCCAAAAGCCTTGGGATTTTCCTAGCTCAAGTTTGGAGCCATATGGATGGAGTATGGGGAGGATTGTTTCCTCAGAAGCAGCCAAGTGAGGTGTTTTACCAGGGCTCTGGAAGGGAATAGTGGCAGAGTGGATGTGGACTTTGCATAATGATAATGCTTCCCTCAGTTGCTGAATTATAACTTATTTATGGCTGCACTAGGGCGGTTTGAGGACCTGTTTGGCGGAGCGCAAGGCCCGAATTATGGAATGAAAACCTAAAACAGGGCGAGGTCTGTGGCTGATTACACCAAGAATTTAGACAGTTAGCAGGCCATTTCCGAGGCTGGCCCCAAGAAGCCTGATAGAACTGTTTTAAAGATGGTTAAATTTGAAGATGTGTACCAGAGATGCCTGCTAGAAGGAACCCAAATAATTGCAGATGTGGTACTTGCTGGCAGAAGAAGTGGAAATTTTATTTTAATCTAAAGTAAATGGCGGGGGAGGTTATGGGTGGAGCAAGTTTTCCCCCCCACGCCCTCAAGTGGCTCCTAAACTCAGAGGGAGGAGTGGCGGCAAAGACCCAACCTCCTCGGCCTGCTTTCGATGCAGGAAGGAAGGTCACCGGGCTGCTGAACTGCAGAGTCAAGCTGGACCAAAGGGGTGCAAAGGGAAGGAAAGAACCTGAAAAGTCCCAGCCGAAACCTCGCGAAACAGCACTAAAGTCGAAAGAGACAGCAGAGGTCGCCTCTTCCCGCAGGAGAGGAATCAGAAGCCCCAGTGACCCCTGAGGAAGGAGGTTCTGACTCGGAAGACGACTCCTGATAAAGTCCAAGCATTGGGCCCTATGACCATGTCCGGTGAAGTTGAAGGGTACCCAATTCAGGGTCGAAGGGGAGTGCTAGCCCTGTTTAGATTCTGGGTGCCAAGTGTATAATCAAACGGAAGTAGTGAAGAAAAATGGACTTAAAGTTAAAACCTTGGAAGATGCCCATTTCTTTGCCAAACTAGATGGATCAGTGCTGGAGGTTGCCACTGCTTCGTTTTGTCACGGAACCAAATAAGAAATGATGCATGGGAGAGCATGATGAGACCTCCGTTTTTATTGTTGGGGTCCCTGGGGATGGAGGCACAACCATTAATACTGGGATTGCCCTGGCTCCGCATGGAACCCAGGTTAACTGGAGAAAGGGGTTGTTGCGCATACGCACCAAAGCAGCGGCCAGGGGAAGGCCAGATCCCAGCCGAGACTGAGGAACCTAATTGAAAATAAGCTTCCACAGGTACTGAGCCCGTGAAAGGGGGAGAAAATTCCCAAAGAGTATTGGGGATTTAAAAAGAAGTGGTTCAGGTGAAAAGGCCTCGGGATGAGCTCCCGCCTCACCGGCCAATGGACTTGTGCTATTGAAATTTTGCCTGGGGTGAAGCTCACCCCGAAACAAAGGTTGTACTCAATGACCCCATGGAAGTGGAGAGGCTAAGATTGTTTATTGATAAAATTTGGAACGTGTGTTGTCATTCAGCCTGCTAGGCCCGGGGTAGCAGGCCCCAAGTGTTGTTCCGTGAGAAGAGAAGAGGATGGTTCAAGCGCTTGGTAGTGGATTACAGAAATTCTTGAACTGCTATTTCTGTGGAAAACGTGACCCCCTTCCCTATGATGCAGGACATGTTGGCCCATTTAGCGAAGGGAAAGATCTTCACGAAAGTTGGATTTGAGAGGAAGCATTACTACGATCCGTATTAAGAGGGGGAATGAGTGGAAGACCGCTTTTATAACCCCCCGATGGGTTGTTTCCAATTCAACGTTTCTTCCTTTTGGTTTCAACGGGCCCCAGCTGTATTCAGCAATGATCAATCAAGTGTACATGAACATTTATACAGGGGGTTCTGGTTTATCTTGATGAATCCTTATCTACATGGAGACTTTAGATGAACTGTGAAGTTTAGTGCGGTCGTTTTACAAAACTGTGTACCGCTAAGTGTATATGCTAAAATTTGTTCAAATGTTGAATTTCCATTCAGACAAATTGAACTATTTGGGAGTTTATTTCCATTTCACTGAAGGCATAGAGATGGATCCAGAAGAAGGTGTGTGCCATTACTGGAGTGGGCTCACCACGCACCAGAAAACAACTTCAAAGCTTTTTTTGGATTTGCAATTTTTACCGGAATTCATCCCGCGACGTTTTGCTAAGTAGCAATGCCCATCACAAATCTCTTGAAAACAAAAGGGAGGTGAAGCCAAGGCCAGGAAAGCCACTGGAGTGGTTCCATTGGAGTGCCAAGCGTTTTGAAAAGCTTAAAACGACTGTTGCTGCAGAACCAGTGCTGGAAACACCCGGATTGGATACTCCTTTCGTGTGATTCAAGCCGATGCAAGTTGAATGTGGCTAATTGGAGTGTTTATTACTTCAAATCAAATGAGAAAAGGGACTTTTACACGCCTTGTGCGTCACCTCCGTAAGCTGTTCTGAAACAAGAGAAGATGGGCCGTCTGGGAGAAAGAAGCTTTTGCCAGTTCGTTGGGCCCTTGCTGACCTGGAGACATTTACCTGGAAGGAGAAAACACCCGTTTGAGGTACGGACTGATCATAAGAATCCTGGAAGCTTTAAAAAGCCCCGGAAAGCTGGTCCTCTAAACTAAGTCCGCTGGGCCCAGTACTTCAAGCGATTCATTTCTCTTGAAAGTACATTCCAAGGCGAGGAAGAATTTTCATGGGCGGAATGTTCTCTTAGACTACCTCATATAATAGCACGCGCCCAGGAGGTGATAAGCCCCATTGTTTCAACCAAACATTTTCTAGCCGCCCCAGTGATCACTCAGAGGCTTCAAAAGAAGAACAAAGACGTGGTTTTTCGTGAATGACTAACCAAAGACAATTAAAGAAGCTTTAAAACTGGACGAATGGTTCCCTAGCTCATCAAGCAGAACATATACGATTTAGAGAGATGGTTTGGTTGGGTGGGCGCCAAAGTTGTATGTGGCGGCAGGTACTGGAGGAGCCAAATACTACAACAGGCTCATGATTCTAAAAGCAGCTGGCCACTTCGGATTTGTGAAAAACTTAAACATCTGGTTAAGCGGCAATTCTGGAGTTGCCTACTTTAAAGAAAGACATTAAAGCTTAGTAGCTAGCTGTCAGTTTTTGTGCTTTGGCAAAGAGACTCCTGGTAGCCAGTAGGATTGTTACAAAATGTAGCTTAGACCAACGGCTCCCTGGAAGTGGAAATATCTTATGGACTTTATAGTAGAATTGCCCGAGAAGTGGTGAAAACACGGTCATCTGGGATAGTGGACTGATTTGTTTTCCAAACAGAATTGCTACCCTGTTCCAAGATTCCCTCTGCTAAAACCGCTGGCTAAACACTGTTTATATCGCAGTATTCTATAGGCTTAACATGGCGTCCCAGAACGCATTTAATCTCTGATACAGAAGGTCACCAATTTACCTCAATTTTTTGGAAAGAGTTCCTGAAGTAATAGCGGCTTCCCCGCGCAGGGTTAAGGCCCGCATTTTTGTTTTTTTTTTTTTTATCACCCCCCAACCAAATGGGCTGTGAGAGGACTAACGCAAGTGTTTGAACAATATCTCAGATTGCTACATAAATTATCAACAGATAACCTGGTCGAATTATTACCATTTGCCGAAGTGGCATATAACAACTCCGTACACAGCAGTACTGGATTTACTCTATTTAAAGTGGCTTCGGGACAAGATTTCGTTCCCATACCTGAACTTCCTCGGTGAAAAACCTAACGATCCATTCTTGGATGAATGGATAACTCAACTCCAACTTAACTGGCCAGTAAACACCAAAGCATTAGATGAGGCCCATCAAGACTTCTAAGAATTATTTGCAGACAAGAAAAAATCCCCCCAGAAAGAATATAAAAGTGGGTGACAAGGTTTTTCTGCCACCAAGATACCTTGCAGACGCACTCAAGAAGTCAAAGAAGCTGGTCCTAAGTATGTTGGTCCATTCACAATTGAACGGATTATAAATCCTGTAACCGTCCAGCTAACCTTTACCCAAAACTCCTTCGACAATTCATTCCAGTTTTCATGGTTAGTTTTGCTAAAACCTGAACATACTTCTGACTTAAGACCATCCAGGCTGACCCCCCATAACTCAATACTGATTGAAGGCAACAACATTTTGAAGTTTAAAGAAAGTTCTGGACTCGTCGCAAATGGAGGGGTCTGACTCCAGTATCTTGTAGCCTGGAAACATTTTCCCGTCTTCACAAGCCGAATGGGTTAACGAAACGACAATTAAGCCCCTAAGTTGATCAAGCATTTCGTTCCAAAGTATCCTTGATAACCTTAGGAGTGTGTTGTTTTGTAATTGTGTAGTGATTAATAATTTGTCTTGATTATTGTTTCCTCTCTCCCTTCTAGGACTGATGATTTTCTCCTTTTTCTAGGAGGGCCGAATGTCAGCCTTCGGCAAGGATCTTCTGCTATTGCTTTGCATCTTATCGGCTGCCATAAAGTAACGGGGGGGGGGAGGAGGGGAGGTAGAATAGTTGGGGGAAGTGAGCTGGAGGTGTTACATTCATCTGTTAGTTAAATGGGAGGGGGAGCATAAGCTAGAGTTAGTGTTTCATTTCTCGCTTAGCTTTGTTTTCTCTGCGCAACTTGAATCCTGCTTATCAAAAATATGCCAAGGTCAACGGACAGAGGGCCTCATCATCATCTGAAGATGCCACATGATCAATAACCACAACTTTCTAACTTGGAAGTTGTTCATTTGAACTATTGGGGTTGGGAAACATTTCCATCACTTTTACTATTAATGTGAATTGCCCGCGCCTAATTTTCTCAGATTCAGAATTCTATTAGTTGCTACCACTTCACTTTCAGTAAAAGAATATCTTTTCTCTAAACTTAAAGAGTCTAAGTATTCTTTCCTGGATTTTGAATGGAGTAGCTCTGCCTTGACATTTTAGACTTTGATATTTTGTAATGTAGAGTTATAAGGTGATTGAGAAAATGTAATGCAGAATCTGACAAAAAGAGTGTGTGTGTGTGTGTGTGTGTGTCTTATATAGCAATTAGGGAAATGGTATCAAGGTAGATTGAAGGTGGCTGGTGTGAATTAATAATTAGAGGGGACAATTTTGAATAAAACTAAGGATTGATAAAATTGCAAATATGACAAAGGTAATTTAGGAAATGAATATAGAAATGATATGAGAATTTCAAATAACATTGTAAGAAAAGATATGAAAATACTCTAATGAATAAAATAAGTTATAATATGAATTGGAATTGGATAAGATTAATACTTAATACTAATAAGGTTAATGTGATAGGAAATTGAACAAACAAAATGAATAGGTAAATATGGTCATGTTTGTATTGTATTGAAACCTGGAACCATACAGCTTGCCAAATGAGGTTTTTTATTGTTTTAAAAAAATTGAGGAGGAAATTGAAAAATGAAATTATTAGGTATTTCTAATTGATATGGTGGCATTAGGAGAGAGTATTTATGTTGAAAATGAGCAAGGAAGGAATTTGACTTAATATGAACGTGGATATTAAGAGATTATCAAGCTTGCTTATACTAAAATGTATGATATATTGATGCCATTACAGTTAAAGCATTGTTGTGTATGTGTAGATTGAAATAAAAAACTTTTACTGAAAAAAAAAAAAGGAATAGAGTGAGGTCCACGGTTGATAGTTTAAGGTTAAAGTTTTGTGGGTTTGAGGATGTAACCTTACAATGCATATAATTATTAGATTTATGAGTACTCAGGGGAAATATTCATTTATTTATCTGTGGATCATACTCCATTTGCCCTTGATTCCTAGAGGTAGTATTTCTTATTCAGACACAAGCTATACATGCATTGAAATATAGACTCTAGATGATGACATGATAGATTGACAGATGGATGGATGGATAGAGATAGATAGATGATACGTAGATAGGTAGGTAGATGGATAGATGGATGGATGGACAGATGGATAACTGGGTAGCTATATAGATGATAGATAGATAGATAGATAGATAGATAGATAGATAGATAGATATAAATAGGGTGATAGATAGATAGGAAAAAATGTCATCATATAAAATCTATGGCTCAATAATCCAGTCCATATCTATAATCATCTACATTTGTCTATCTGTCTATTTGTCTATCATCTATCTATCTATTTATCTATCTTTTTTTTTGTAAACTTGGACGTGGCTGATATAAGATCAAGGAGAGAAGCAACCTAGAACTAAGGAGAAATTTCTGACAGTTAAAACAATTAATCAGTAGAACAACTTGGCTCCCGAAGTTGTGAATTAAGAAGTTGGACAACCATTCCTCTGAAATGGTATAGGGTTTCATGCCCAAGCAGGAGGTTGGACTAGAAAACCTCCACTGTCCCTTCCAACTCTATTATTCTGTTAACTGTCACTTGATCTGCCATTTTCTGGACTTTGAAAACATGAAAGTTAAGGAAACAAAAAACACCTTCAATAGACAAGGGAAGATCTGTAAATGGATCAAATATTAATATAAGAAGGCTGCCTGTAGAACCCAATTAATCCTTAAGTATAGAGCTGAAAGAGACCTTGGAGGTCTTCTTGTCCAACCCGCTGCTCAAGCAGGAGACTCTATACCATTTAAGACAAGTGGCTATCCATTCTCCTCTTTAAAACCTCCAGTGATGGAGCATGAACAACTTCTGACAGCAAGTTGTTCAACTGGTTAATTGTCACTGTTAGGAAGTTTCTCCAAATTCCACATTGCTTCTTTCCTTTATTAATTTCCATCCATTGTTTTACCATCCTCCTTTGTTTTATCCATTAGTTTTCAACCCCATCATCTACCTACTAATATTGTCCTCATAAAACATAGAAACTTCATAAAAATCAGGACAAAATTCAAGGACCACAGTAAGATACATTTCCTATATTGAAAGTTCAATGCTAAAGGAAATTTGTGCTGACTGTCTTTGGAAGGTCAGATACCGAAGCTCAAATATTTTGACCAAAAAATGAGAAGACTCAATGGAAAGTTTGAAGGCAAAAGAAGAAGGGGAGTTATGAGCATGAGATGGGTAGATAGCGTCATTGACACAATGGGCAGATTCAGGGAGGCAGTGGAGAATGGGAAGGATGATATGCTATGGCCCATTAGCTAGTGAAAAGTCAGAAATGACTTAACAAATGAAAAACAGCAATATTGAAAGTAAATCAGTGGTTTCTTTCTTGATTGTCAAACCACATGTTTTCTCAAAATAAAAATACTGATGTTTCCTAGTTTACACATTCTTTAGGAAGGAGGTTGCATTTTAAGAGTAATTGCACTTTATGCCAATCTTAAATGATGAAATAGAATTAAAAATTAGGTTACATATAAACATGGTCAGACTGAGAATTATTGGAAACAACTCAAAAATAATAACATATATCTCAAACTCTGAAATAAAATTAAAATATAGGAAATGCATAGATATTAAATTCATTGACTTTTTCTTCCAGATATGGATGGCTTTTTTGAATGTTCAGAAGATCATTATCCAAATAAAGCCCATGTCACACAGCAGTTCACACAGCACCAACAATGGAAGAGGATGTAAAACCGGAGAGAAACACTTCCATCCATTGGTTAAACGCGATGCATCTTCTGTATCACTCGTTCGTTTTTCATACTCTCTATCCGTCCCAGCATCCGTTCTACTGACATGTCATTCCGCTCAAAAATTTTGAGCTGCACAAAACTTTTTGATAGAAAAAGTATCCCAACGCGTCCATTATACATCCACTATGCATATGGGGAACATCCCTTACTATGTCTGTCATCATCCGTTATGCATCCACTATATCCGCTAGGCATCACTTACATCCGCGTGACTCGCATCCGCTCCAGAGAAAACAGACACAAGGAGAAATGAAGACGGATGCGGAACGTGACATGCCAGCATTAGTAGCACGACGACAAAGATGAAGCGATGCAGCTCACCATACAAAGCCATTAAAAGGCCGAAAAAAAACAGTTCATATAGGGACGTTAATCTCGATTATTTAGGATGTCTGCAGGAGCCTAGAGGATGCAAAAGGACACCTAAGAGAAAAAACCTATATTTCCTAGAAAAAGGGGAAAAATACCTGATCTCACTTTCAGTCAGCAGCCACTGCTGTGCAGAACTCTTCAGCCTTCATCTGGTTCTTGCTCTTCCACAGCATCCAAGTCATCCCCACCATGGATCTTCACACACTCCTTTTGGTAGCCGCCATCTTCTTACAAACAGCTGCGAAGCCCTCAACAGGCTCTTTCACCTGTTCATACAGCGAATAAAAAGGAGGTGCAAGAGTGTCTGGGATCAAAGATGATCGTGAAAGACCGAGTACGGAACTGTATAACAAGCTATGGTGGAGGCTGAGGAACGAAGACTCTTGTGCATTCCAGAACTTCATGAGGATTGCCAGCCATGTTTGACGAAGTTTGGAGTGGCTGAGACCCAGGTTGACCAAGCAGAGCAACCAACTGGTCCAGCCCCAGCCTGACCCTGGACTGAAGGTGCACTGCGCTCTGCCCGCTACCTTGGCCTCAGGACCACGTACGAGCATGCAATACGGCTGGAGGGTGACACAAACCATCGCATTGTGGTCAGAGAGGTGTGCAGACCATCATTTGAAGAATACCTGGAGGACTTCTCCACTGAAGAAGGATGGAAGAAAAGTTGCAGAGCAGTGGTATCAGAAGTGAACTCCCCACAAGTTGGAGCCATAGATGGGAAGCACATGGCTGCAAAGCTCCAGCCAACTCAGGGTCCACTTATCACAACTCAAGGGCTCTTCGCATCATCCTCTTCACCTAATGGTCTGATGCTGACTACAAGTTCGAATGTACGATCGATGCTTCAGCACGGGACATCTTCAGATGCCAGGTATAAACAACGCCAGGTCACCCAAGGAGGGGTGGAACGCAACCTCACCATGGCTTCCCAGAATTCAAGACCCCCTGCCCAATGACCACACAAGATGTGCCCTACTTCATCGTGGGGGATGACGCTTCTCCCTCAGAACCTTCCTCTATAAGGCCCTTACTACTTCCAGATGCCTCACCCATGAAGAGAGGATCTTAAACTACAGCTTCTCCAGGCGAAGCGTGTGGGGTGGGGAGAACGCGGGCTTTGGCATCCCGGCCACAGGTTCCAAACTTTCTCACCAGCAATGCAGCATGAGGCACATACGTGCACAACATCGTGGAAGCTTGCTGCATCGCTGCACAACCTCATGCGCACCCTCTACCCAGTGTTGCAGAACAGCTTGTGGACCATCCACAGCAATGGACATGGAGCTGCGTGAATGGAGGCAAAGGGAGAAACTGATAGATTACTTGGCATGTGCAAGATCCTAACGAGCTGCACGTGAAGTTGAAGAATCAGTGTCATACCCTTCCTGAAAACTGGCTGGCAACTCCCTACTCAAGCGAACAGTAGTGTGGCAAGACAGGATGTAGATGCTAATGATGCTTCTTCAGCCTGTCTCATCAACTGATGAGATATCGTGCCATGTATGCTTGAGTGGCCTACAATGAAACAGGGATTTAATAAAGAGTTGTGTTTATTTTGAAATGTGTTGAGAGAGTTACATTGTTATTGATAATAAGGGCCATTATGTTGTGCAGCTGGAGGTGGACCATACGAGTCCCACTATGCTTGCACTGGAGTTATCTATCACAACAGCGTATTACCATTCCCACAGGTATCCTAACCAGTGCCCACTGCTACCTTACCCATCCCACAGCTATTACCCATTCCAAAGGTATCCCTGCCCATCCCACTGCTATCCTTACCATCCCACAGCAAATACTCCATCCCACAGTATCCCTGCCCATCCCACAGCTATACCCTTCCCAAGCGATATCTTACCCATCCCACAAGCATGCAAAGGCTTAAAACTATTTCTAAAAGTTTCCCACTAAGACTTTATTGACTTAAAAGAACTTGAACCAAAGTGTGTGAAACAAAGATAAACTTTATTAATAACAAACTGTAAAAGCAAAATGACCCAAGTAAAGTGTCCCAAGCAAAGATAAGTCAAACAGGTAGCAACCCAGTCTCGCACTTTTCTCAGTCCGTCTGAGGCGTGCCCATATGTCGACTCAGGTGTGAAGGGTCCAGGGGCTGTGGGAGGTGGCTGCTTGCTGGAGTTGGCTGTCTGAGCACCACTGCGGGTGCCTGGCCCAAGAGGACTAACAGGGATGGTGTGTGGAGGAAGCTCTCAGAGAGCTGGCCTCAGTCCTGTGATGTATGAGAGCCCCTTCCTTCCATGACATGGGGTGTCAGTCCCAAGACTGATGGACAGATCGTTCTGAAGCCAGGCTTTGGCTGTCGGGGTGGCAGGAAGGAGAGTGTAGTGGGGCTGTCTGGTCTGCAGCTGAGCGAAGTGTGTGAGGCCGTGGATGCATCTGGCGATGGGTGGGCATCTGTAGCATCAGTGGCATCTGTGGCATCAGTGGCATCTGTGGCGTGGCGGTGGCATCTGTGCATTGGATGGCATCGGTGTCATTCGCACGTGAACCTGTTGCTGGACTGGGAAGGCTGCCTGTGCGTAGCTACGACACTCCCGGGTAGCCCTCAGCCTTGGTCAGGTGAGGGCCTGTGGAAAGCGCTTTGGAAGGGCATGTGACATCCACCTGGGGTGGAGGAGCAGACCTGGACTGGGTCAGAGCAGGTTCAGCTGGGCCTGGAGGGTTGTGCAGAAGACCTGTGATCCTTCTCTCTTTCACCTGGACTGTGATTCGGACATGTCCATGAGCGGTCTGGTTGACATAGGTGAGGAAGGGCTTGCGCTTGGAGGATGGGCGTCGGTGATTGTACCAGCTGAGAGAGGAGATCTACTCTGGTCCTGTATGGTGTCCCTGATCTCCAGACCGGACAGTGGCTCTGTCCCTCCGGTCTGCCTCTCTGCCTGCTTTGCATCCGCAGGCATCCTCTAGGCATCCGCTAGGCATTCGCTTCGGACCGTCTGCATCTGTTCCTTCCGCTGCGCAGTCCACTTTCGCTGTGCTCCCTCAGAAGCTCCTGCGGATGTGCCATCCGCTTCCATCTGCTTCCACTGCTAGGCTTCGTGTAGCATTCCGCTTAACATCCTGGCTATGTCTCCCCTCTTCCGTTCCTGTCTGTTGGGTCATTGTTGTCCGCTCTGTTTATGCAAATTTGGGGCACTTTTGAGAGTGGATAACAACAGATGGAAAATTTTCTCGTCTGCTGCGTCCTTTTTACATACTTTTTGCATACATCGGCCTATGTGACAGGCCCTTAAGGAAAAGATAGAATGCATTGTGAAATCGGTGGTCATTCTAAATATTGAAGAAAACCTAGGAATAGGTTTAGCCTCAACTGCTCTTTCTTTCTTCTTCCTCACAATGTGAGGAAGTACAGGGATGCTCCCATTGTCAAAGCCAACAATCGGTCTTTCACCTTCACCCTCCTTGTCTCTCTTCTGCTCTGTTTTCTTTGATCTTTGTTCTTTCTCAGCCATCCTGGCAAAGTGATTTGTCTTCTCCGACAATCAATGTTTGGCATCACCTTTTCTCTAGCTATTTCTAGTGTCCTGACCAAAACCATCACTGTGGTTGTTGCTTTCACGGCCACTAAACCAGGATCTCAGATGAGGAAATGGGTGGGTAAAAGATTGGCCTTGTCTGTTGTCCTTTCTTGCTCTCTCTTACAAATCTGTATTTGTATTCTTCAGTTGGCAACATCTCCTCCATTCCCTGAGTTGGACATCCACTCAGAGCACCAAGAAATGCTTTTACAATGCAATGAGGGGGCAACTTTTTTCATTTACTTTGTCTTGAGCTACATGGGTATCTTGGCCATCGCCAGCTTTATTGTGGCTTTCCTTGCCCATAAATTACCAGACAGCTTTAATGAAGCCAAGTTCATCACCTTCAGCATGTTGGCCTTTTGCAGTTTGTGGATCTCCTTCTTTCCAGCCTTTATGAGCACAAGAGGAAAAGCCATGGTAACTGTGGAGATCTTCTCCATCTTGTCCTCCAGCACTGTGTTACTGGGATACATATTTTTGCCAAAATGCTACATCATTGTTTTCAGGCCTCAGTTGAACCACAGGGAGCAACTCATAAAGAGGGCTTATTATTTCATATATTTTTCTTGCTATACTGAAAAGAAGAATAAAAAGCCTATTTGTTGTGTATATGAAACTTATAGAAGCTATTTCTGTGAAAGGAAGATTTTTGGAAGCTTATGATAATAAGATTTATTATTGTCACCCATTAAAAAAGAAGTGTTCATGTTGCTGCATTTTCAAATATTTTTGAAGATTGTTTAACTTAATGAATAGAATAGAATTCTTTATTGAGCAAGTGTGGTTGGACACACAAAGAAAGGTGCAAATACTCTCAGTATACATACAAGAAAAGATACATTCATCAAGAGTCAATCCCTTTCACCCTTTCAACACCTCACCTCAAGAAGATTTTGAGAATCTACATTTCTTGGGTACTTTGAGGAGATTTCAGATTTTGACTGAAACTCATGGTTTTTATACTTTCTATACATAAACCACTGTATCAATATAGTAAAAAGCCAATTAAAATTTTATGAACAGATATTTGGAACAGTTTTCAAATGTTTAGGGTTCTTTGTAATGTAAAATTTAAAAAGTTTCTGAACCCTGGACATCTAATTGAATTTGTAGGTCACAAGCAGTTATTCTATTTCCAATGTGATCTGTTACCCAATTTTGAAAATATTGGAAATGAAATGAAATAAAGTGATGTGAAATGTATTTTTTCTGTCTCATCCTTTATTTGACACATATACTTTTCATATATGTACTCATAAAATTTAATTTGCTTTGGTATACATTCTTCCTTGTGTAACCTTTCCATGGAATTGTGAAAGAACAAATTGTGGATATATTAAGATGTAGTGTTCTATTTGTTGCTTTTTTTAAGAATACCAAAAGCTTCTAAGGACAGAATGAATTTGCTATGATGGGGAAGTGTAAAAAAGATTGAATAAGTAAATGATTGCCCATCCCCAGTTAATTAAAAAAAATGTCCTAATTTCTAGTGCTTTGGAAAATAAGTTGACTCCCTTTTTCTTTGTGGCAGACTTAAAAAGATAAACAAAATACTGAATTAGTGGATAGATTTTTTTTGTCTTCACATCAACTGTGAGCAATAAAGGAATCCACACTCAAGGAATCCACATTCAATAAATGGCGGTATAATTTTGAAGCTTTGATGAATATCATGTTCTACCATCTTAGGGATAGATTCAGGTAATCAATTCTAACACTTTTCTTGGAAGCTCATGAACTCAATGCCATGAATAGCTACCAGTAGTGACGTAAAGCTAACAGATAAAAGAGTTGGAAGGAATTTTGTAGGTAATCTAGTTCAACCCCCTGCCCAAGCAGAAGATCCCACACCATTTCTAACAAGTGGCAGTCTTCACTCTTCTTGAAAGTCTCAAGTGATGGTGCCCCCACAACTTCCGAGGGCAAGCTGTTCCATTGGTTGATTGTTCTCACTGTCGGAAAGTTTCTCCTTATCCTTGTTCAGTTTCCATCCATTATCTCTTTGTCTGGCGCTACAGGTGCTTTATCAAATAGCTTGACCCTTACTCCCTGTTGCAGCCCCTCAAATATTGGAACACCACTATCATGTCTTTCCTTGGTCCTTCTCTTTACTAAGCTAACCAAGCCCAGTTCCTGCAACTGTTCATTGTATGTTTTAGCCTCCAGTCCCCCAGTCATCCTGGTTGATCTTCTCTGTAATTTTTCTAGAGTCTCAACATCTTTTTTATAATGTGGTGACCAAAACTGGATGCAGTACTCTTGATTGGTCTTACTAAGGCTTTATAGAATGGTGTTAGTACTGCCCTTGATCTTGATTATATCCCTCTGTTAATACAATTTAGGATTGCAATTAGCTTTTTTGGCTGCTGCTGCACACTGCTGGTTCATATTTAGCTGGTTGTCCACTAAAGATTCCAAGTTCCCTCTCACAATAACTGCTATTTGAGCTGGTTTTACCCAGTCTATATGTGTCCTTTTGTTTTTTTCTTGCTTAAGTGTAGGACTTTACTTTTCTTTACATTGAATTTCATTTGTGTTAGATATGGCCCAGTGTTCTAGTCTGTCAAGATCAGAGGTGGGATTCAAATCTTTAACAACCGAGTTCTGTGGGCATGGCTTAGTTGGTGGGCGTGGCTTGATGGTATGTGACTGGTAGATATGGCTTGTTGGTCATGTTATTGGCTGGGTGTGGCCAACTCAATATCAACTCACATCAAGGCACACATCTCCTCGTCTGGCTCTCATGACTGTGGGGATGCTGCAACAGTTGTAAGTGTGAACAATGGTCATATGTCACTTTTTTCAGTGCCACTTTGAATGGTCACTCCACACAAGCAAATTACCAGCAAAGGAGGGAAAAAAAATTCCAGAGACGTTCCTAAGACAGGAAGTCTAGTTCTGCCAAGAATGTAATAAAGGTTAATGGAGAAGCAATTTCTGTAAGCAACACCAGAATGTTTCTTTCCTTAGAATGTTAAGAACCAGTTCTAGAGAATAGGTGCGAACTGGTACAATCCCACCCCTGGTCAAAGATCCATCTGGATCTTGAACCTAACCTTCTTGGGTGTTAGCTAATAGACATCAGTACATTTTAGAATAGGCTTAAACTTTCTCCAGGTTTATTATTTCTGGCCCTCAAGAACACAAGATTGACTCCAGGGAAGGACTTTAAAAATCAGATTCTGCAGATACATTCTTTATTCTTAAAATTTTTCCACAAGTAATTACTTGTGGAATAAGGAATAAGGAACAAGTAATAAGTAAAATAATATAAAAATTTACATAATTTCTGACCAAGAAAAATAGCTAGTTATAAAACAGCCTCCTATTTTCAGTGGTGGAGAATATTCTGATTTGAATGGCAGTCCATTTCCTGGATCCATGCTCTGTTTTGGAAATATCTCTTGTTTTAATGAGTTCAACACTGAAAAAAAGCTCATGATACAGAATATTTTTTTCATGTTGGACAAAAAGTTTCCTTATTGGAGGTATAGATTTAAGGATGGATGAGATGCTTATTTGAATAACTCTCTCTGTAAAACTTGCATACTCATAATATTTGACACAATGGAAAGAAAGATTCCCTAAACTCACACTCAGTTTTTCGTGAAATGATCACATCTATGTGTGGTTTTTCATTGTTATATTCTCTGAATTTTTCATGACCTCCCATCTACAATTAGTACTATCCCTATAAGGCCTTGTATTTTTCAAAATCACTAAGGTGTTGGTTTTTTTTTACACCGATTACACCAAGTTACTTTGTTGTAGTGTATATTTGATTCTAAATAAGCTGGGAAATACTGCAATTTTCAATGAAACTGAAGCATTATTCCTTTCCGAGCAAAAATGGTTTCTTTGGTTTCATGCTGAATTAGTAATTGCATGAAGATTTCCTATTGCACATCTTGTTTATTATTCAGTAGTAATTAATTTTTCCTTAAAGAATTGAAATTACTATAATGTATTTATCTCCTTAAAGCTCCAGAGATTTTCAGGAAAGTAGTGAAAATAAAAAGCATAGGTGAGAGAGTTGTAAATTTTTAGTTCCATGAACATCTTGAGCCTGTGGAAAGAGTCAAACAGGGCTATTGGGTTCATTTCCTCCAGCATCTGTTCTTTCTTTGATTTGGCCAATTTTAGACTTGGGTTTTAGAAATCTCAGTCATTATTTATTTTTGCATCTCCATTGAAATTAAAGATTTAGGTTGATGCTATTTCTTTAAGAAGGTGTGTTGGGAAAATCCAGGATGCTAAGTCAGATTCCATTGGTGTAGGTTGGTAATGGTGGGATCCTTTTCTTTAGAAGATTTTTTGCCTGTTGATGTACTGTTCTTCCTGATCTTCCCTGTGAATGAAAGTGAATGCACTCAAATGTCCAGCGGTTGATCCTTTTTCCGGTTCCACATGAATGGTACGAGCCAGGAGATCTCCTTATTGGAGGATGGCTTCACAGATCATCTATGCATTCAGTGAGCATTCATTTTATGAGCATCCATTTCAGGAGTTGTAATGGATTTGTTCTGAGTAAGCAAATCCCATACCTTTCTTCACCTAATGATAATTTATAGATATCCACATCAGTTTCTTTGACTCACAATGGTTTCAAGGGAGGCAGATAAATCAGGCCAAGATTTCTTGATTTTTTTCCTGAGGTTTCAGATCCTATGTCTCTATAGAAAAGTGATACAAGTATGAATTTGAATGCCTAAGAAATACCTAGATTACTAATGAGAACATGTATAGCTCAGATATAAACTATATAATTCTTGGTGCTATCTAAGCTTGATTATTTTTGGCAGATATTTTGTTGTCAGCTTAGTTAATATTTTTAGTGTTGTGAAGAGCATTGCAAAGCTTTTAATATGCTACTGGGGAGGCAAAATATTTGAAAGAGAACATTCAAGATCTGAAAGACCCACACATTTCCCAATATCTAGAATATAAATACATAAAAGTAGAAATTCATAACATAAGAAGAAAATGTTCAGAAATGATCAGTCCTCATCAAAGCAATGAAAAAATGTTCTTCACAATTAACATATTTTCTCAGAAAGAAAGGAAAGAAAGGAAATGGAAGAACAAAAATGGTTAATTAAACATATAAAAGTAAGAATTCCTCATATAAGATGTTCAGAAATGATCCCCTATCCCCATAAACAGCATACAAGCAATACAAAATGGGGAAAATGTTCTTCACATTTAACAGATTTTCTCAGAAACAAGAAGAAATGGGAGAACAAAAATGGTTAAAATAAGTGTAAAGTAAAGAAGCGGAATAAGTTTAGCTTCCTCTAAATGAAACAGACCATATCATCCTTCTCATTGGCAATTAATAGAAAATATAAAAATATAAATTAGTATATTGTTTAATGTATGTTATAGTGTAATGCACAACAACACCCACACCATGATACTTTGAAGCAGTATAAAAGGAATTTAATCATTTTAATTCCAAACACAGGCATAAATGGCTATTCTTGATGATTGACTAATTCATTCACATTTTTACTTACAGTATGATTACAAAATTCTACCAGCATGTCCTTTCCTTCGCCTTTGCTGTCAAGGAAATCAATGATACTCCAGAAATCTTGTCCAATATTACTCTTGGGTTCCATATGCATGACAGCTATTATGTTGCAAGAATGACTTATCGGACCACCCTGGACCTGCTCTTCAAATCAAATAGACTTATGCCCAACTACAAATGTGGACCTGAGAAAAATCTCATGGCCATCATTGGAGGACTTGGTTCAGATACTTCATTCCATATGGCAGAAATTGTAGAGTTCTACAAAATTCCACAGGTAGGTCCAGGATTGCGGAAATTTCTACAGATCTTAGTTAAGAACCTTTTAAAATATTTATTGTCATGTGTTTATCTCCACAGAAACATGATTGTAACAAAATCTCAATCGATACTTTGCAAGAGATTAAAAATTAAAATTAGCTTGGATTGGTAAAGGTGGCTTTTAACTTGCTGGTATTTGATCATGTTCCAAATGAGAAAAATAAAGGTCATTTTAATAAGGATTTACATTGAGAGAATCAAGATGGGATGGACAAGATAAGTAATGCATGTGGGAGATCTTAATGCATAGTAGATATATAGGAAGGATAATTTTAGTAATGCCAAAGAACAAAAAGAAAAGGAAAAATTTTGCCACAGATCCTTTTTTCAATATGACACAGGAACTAAATTTGATAGATCAAATAGAAGAGAATATAATTTTGGGAAAAAAGATATTCACATTCTACTCTAACGCCACACAAATCATGGTGGGTTAGACATGGCATGGACAGAATGCAGAACTAGGAAAACCAACATAGAATGCGATAGAGATTATAGACAAATGGTATGGGCTGATCATAACCCATTAAAAAAATAATTTGGAAAGGAGGAAAAGGAAGAGTAGAAGGTGGATACTAATCCCCTAAAGGATAGTTTTAAAGGAGAAAGATTTTGTAGAGAAAAATTAAGAATAGAAATGGAACTTTTTAAAAAGGAAATATACAGTGGAACCCAAACTTCATTACAGAATATATGGGGATACAGCAAAGGCAATTCTTTGAGGGGGCTGGTAACCAGCATAAACAGTGAAAGGAATAAGAAAAGATGGCAAAATAAAAATAAATACAGGGGAGATAAAAACTAGAAATAATTTAAAAAAAAACACAAGATGAAAAAATGAGGAGATGATTCTTACTAGGCATAATTGAACATTAAAAATCAGGAAGAGAAGCATTAAAGAGGTGAAAAGGGCAAAAAAAAATTTTTTCAAACATGCAAATAAATCAGGGAGATGGTTGTCCCAATAATTAAATAAAGAGTATAAATAAAGATTTAAATAAAGAAAATAACAAGTGATGGAATTGAAAAAGGCCGTTGAAAGGTAGAAAGATAAGATCAGATGCACGGGCTGGATGGGTCTGCCAGCGGAACTGTATAGAATGTATTTATGAATGTCTTGAACCAGTGATGTTAAGATGTGTACAATGAGGTTATTAGACTTTTGCCAAATTAAACCGATTCCATGGAGAAACGAATATGCTCACTAATTTCTAAAGAAAATTTTAGAATCAGCAAACAGATTAAAATTATAGACGCAGTCTCACTCCTGAACGGTAGACTACAAAAGATTCAACAGAATAATTTGGAAGCGATTAAAAAATATCTTTAAATGAACCTAATTCATATTGGACCAGAATGGCTTTCTACCTTTTAGACAGATGAAGGATCAATATAAGGATAGTATTAAATGTATCAGAAATACTATGAGGCCCACCCGGGAAAGCAGGCAGCAGCATTTGATTTTTCTGGATGCCCAGAAAGGCCTTTGACAATCTCAGCTGGCAGTTTCTTCATCCACAGGTCAATAATATGAGATTTTGGATCTAAATTAAGAAAATGAATTGGCACACTTTATTCGAACCAAAAATGCTTAGGGTAATTATAAATGGGGAATACTGAAAACTTTAAGATTAATAAAAGGGTTAGGTCAGGGATGTCCAATGTGTCGTGTCCCCTGCTTATTAATCTTGACCATTGAAGTGCTTTTAAATCAGATTAGATCAAAGAAAGGAAGATAATGTGGACTGAAAGACAAAGAAGAATATAAAGTACAGGCGTTTGGCCGGAATGACTTAGTGTTTTTTGTGGGAAGATCCAATGGAAAGTCAGGGACCCTATCTTAATTCAAGAATTAGAAAGAATATGGGGTGGTAGCAGGACTAAAAAATTAATAAAGATAAAACAAAGTAATAACCAAAACTTGATAGAAAGTAAAAAAAAAGAAATTGGACAGGAAATTGGGGATTACAAAGTGTCAAAAAACTTAATATCTCGGAATTTATTAACAGGAAGAATGCTCTTCCATAAAGAGGATAATTGTGTGAAATTACTTTCACAGAAAAAAGAAAGCATCCATATTGGGGAAATTACAAACTATCACTATTAGGCCGAATAGCGGCCATAAAATGAGAACACACTACCAAAACTATTATACAAATTTCAAAAATACCTAATAAAATTGGACAATAATTTTTTTCAGGAATTAGATAGGATGGCAATTTATATGGATGGGGAAAAAAGCATGACTAAAATTGAAGAATGTTACAAGATATGTTGAACCAGAGCGGGCCTTGGACTCCCAAAATGGGAACATATTATCAAGCAGCAATTTTATTATGGCTTAAAGGAGTAGATAAACTCTAAAAAAATAAAATAATTTTGGTGATAGAAGGTCATGACGCTCCAAATATGGGTGGCAATGCCTTTCTATATGGGATAAAAAGAATAAGATCCACTTCTATTTTCCATAGACATTTGATAAGGGACTCACTTTTCCAGAACATAGGAGAATTTTATTTTTTTTTAAAAAAAGGCATCATTTTGAAAAGACAAACTGGATCTCAATCTATGGAAGCTATATTATATCTAAATACAAGGGACATTAAAAAAATGATTAGACATATAAAGCATTGGTAGATGAACAGGGGAAATTAAAAAACTGGACTAAACTAAAAGAACAAGAGACAATATTGGGATCTGAATAGGTAATATTTTGCAAATTCAAACTAAATTTCAGAAGATGTAAAGGAGGCTAGGGATAGATAAAGATTTACAAAAATTGACCAAATTCTTGCAGGCAAGGATATAAAATTTTGTAACACGAACAATTATAATTTATTTACTAGGAGGTAGACCTACAGGAGGAAATTGGGGTTTAAGGGAGCAATGATTGCCTGGGTGAGAAATGTGGGTCATGATATAAATTGGGATGAGTGGGAAAAAGACTTGGACCAAGAACTGGAAGCTGACTTTTGTCATGCATTCAAAGAAAATCAATATAAAATGTTTTGTAGATGGAACTAAGCGCTGGCACGACTGGTAAAAATGGTATCCAACCTTGAAACAGAAATTGCTGGGAAGTTCAAAACAAAAGAAAGGACCATTTTTCCATATGTGGTGCAATACATAAGGTCGCAAAAGAAAAACAGAGATGGCTTTTTGAGATTACAAAAATATAATTGAATATTTGGGGAACCGGAAACATATTTAATTAGGTAGCGATTGAAAAGGGAATTTGGAGTGAAGATAAAAGATACCTTATTGTACACAATCTTAACTGCAGCAAGAATCACATTAGCACAAAATTGGAAGAGGGATAAAATACCAACGCAGATGAAGTTTTGATTCAAAAAATCATGGACTGTATGACTAGATAATTACTATGGAACTGCAAGGCAAAGAGGATTGAGAAATACTTATGGCGACATGGGGAGAGGTGTAACAAATGGGTGAAGGATAAGGATAAAAAATAATGGTATAGTTCACAAAATAAAGAAACATGTAATACAGTGACACAACTGCTGTTAATGGAAATGAGATTTTGTATTGTTTTTAAAGAAATAATTTTTTTTAAAAAAAAGAAGAAAAATAATGATTCTCATAATTTTCAACAATGTTGCACTAGAATCCTTATATAAATCAGTAACAGATATGACAAGTCTTGGAAATGAAATATATATTATATAATAAATTCATTTGGCCAGCTTTTAAACAAATCCATGAAGATGAAACATAAAAAACAAAAATCCTCTGATGAAAGTTCTTTTGTTTTCTTTTAGCTTCCCATATGGATCCTTTCCCCCCAAAGAAATTTCATATCAGTAATTTTTTCTTATTTTTATTTTATGGGCACCAAATGAAGTCTTATATATATTGGGATTAGCCAATTGCTTCAACATTTTGGATGGAAATGGGTTGGACTCTTTGCCGTTGAAAATGAGAGGTGGAGAACACTTTTTGAAAGAAGCTACAAGTGATGCTTTCCCGCAGCATGGAATCCTGTCCACTTTCATACAAAAGAAATCCCCTATTGCTTCATTGGATCACATCCATTCCCTTCACGATCTAATTAAAAAGTTTTTACATACATTTCCAGATATTAAAGCAAACATATTTAGTTCTTTATGGAGAGTCTTACACGCACTTGTTCTGGTATGATATCTCCCATATTTCTAAGTGATCTGAGATAAATTAAATGCATCCCTTAGAAAGGTATGGATCACGAACAAGTCAACGTTGACTTCATATTAACAGGAAATGTCAGGACCTGGAATCTCCAACTGTTTCAATGGGACGATTTCTTTTCAATACATTCAGGTTGATGTTCCAGCAATTCAAAGAATTTCCTGAAGACGATAAAACCTTTTTGGAGGCAAAGAGATGGATTCTAAAAAGGGTTTTGGGAGCAAGCATTTGACTGTCCCATTGAATAATTCAGAAGCATCAACAACAAATCCTAAAAAATGTACTGGGGAGGAGAATCTGGACAGTCTTCCTGACCTCTCTTTGAAATGCAAATGACAGGTTGCATAGTTATAGCATCTATAATGTAATCTATGTTGTAAGCTCATCTTTGCAAGCTTTACTTGCAGAAATCCAGTCAGAGTAAACTTTGGTGGACAAAATCCCAGATCTGACATCTACCACCTTTTAAGGTAAAGTTTGTCCACCAAAGTGAAAAAAATATAGAAAATTACTTTCGATCAACAAATGAGTTCAACCATATTTCAGGCACAATATATCATTCAAATAGGCCTAAGATTAAATTCCCCATCGATATATTATAAATAGGTAAGGAAAGCACTGTTCTGCAGTCAGTAAATTCGACCTCTGGGTTTACATTCCACTTTCTAGATGAAGTGGAATATTGTTGAAATATTAGTCACAGTAATACAGTTTTCTTTTTTATAGCCATGAAAATGGAAAAATCATTGGTTGTCTTACTGTATATCGTGTGCTCTCCAGGTAATTCTTGATATTTATTGCATCAAAGCTGCATAACGAAATTTGGGGTAAACTTTTTCTCCTTGGTCGAAGTAGAAAAAATTACAATTCTTGCTAATTGGAAGAAATAACTACAATTAAAAATGAACATTCCTATCCCAAATATTATTTTTAATTTCAAGTAATCCCAATAAAATTAAGTCAAAAATTATTCAAAAATAGACTAATAGCAAAATTTTATTTGGTTAGGGAAGAAAAGCGCCATGGGATCAAAAATTGAAAATGTTACAGGAACAGGTAAAAAGTAAAGGAGGATTTGGCTACAGATTGGGAAGCTATATTATCAAGCCTCAGCCATTTATATTGGATAAAAGAGAAAACTACAGATGAAATATAAGAAGGACACAGAAAGTTATGGATTCTATAGTGGACCAACAAGATTTGGATAAGATATTACAGGGGATGGGATGCCAAAGTTAATTAAAAATGTTAATGACTACTTATGAGGCTTAACGTAGAAGAAGAAAAACAGTAAAGGAAAATATGATAACCTTGGGCAAATTTTTGGGGGTAAACTGTAAGAGTTTGGATGATGGCAAAAACTTTTTTGGGGAAAGAATTATAGATGTCAGCAGTGTATAGAGAAAAATTTGTACAAAATGTTCATAAATGGCATCTACCACCAAAGAATTAGGCAAAAATGTTCCCCAAAGTAGCCCATCAAGAATGCTGGAAAATGTAAACAAACAAAGGGAACATATTAACATATGTGGTGGACCTGTTCATTGGCAAAAAAAAAAGATTGGGCGAAGAATAAAACATTGATTGGAGAAATGATAAAACAACAGATAGACTTAAAAACGAATTGATTGGAGAAGATGATAAAACAACAGATAGACTTAAAACCAGAGCTACTTCTATTGGGCATATTGAAATATAATAAGAAAACTCAGTATTTGATGCTTCATGTAATAACAGCTGTGAGAATTAGCCACACACAAAATTGGAAAAACAGAAATACACCAACAGAGGAAATGGTAAGAAGGAAAATATTTGATCGCACTGAAAGGGACAGGTTGACGATGGAAATAAAAAATAAAGGAGAATCAGAATATTATTCCATTTGGACATCTGGTACAATTGGTTAGATAAGAGATGCAAAGATTAGAAAACTACAATGAAAGATGATCAAAGTACTAGAAACAATATGAGTATAATGATAGTTAAAATATAAACATATAGAATAAGAAAGATAAATATGGTATTGTACAAAGAAAAGTTAAATGGTTGAACATAGAAGATATAATAGAATACAAAATGTATAATGTTGATAGAACCACTATACCACAGTTGTAAAATTGAAGCTGTACTACAAAATGAAGAAAACGTATAATAAAACTTTATTTATTTATTTTTTAAAAAAAGACATTTGGGGAAAAAGGGAAATATCTCTTAGAATGATTTATTTGACTATTCTTTAAACTTCCTCTATTTCCTCCTCCTCCTCTTCTTTTCCTTCTCCCTCTCCCTCTCCTCCTCTTCCTCTTCCTCCTCCTCCTTCTCCTCCTCCTTCTTCTTTTTCTTCTTCTTTTCTTCCCCTTCCCCTCCCTCAACCTCTTCCTCTGTAGCTGCATCCATTTCTTCAAGGCATTTCTTTCAACAACTCAGCAGGAGAAAGTATGTCTTTTAATGAAAAGATGGAAATTGGAGGAGGATTTGACATCATCAACATGATCACCTTTTCAAACAAATCAATCCAGAGAGTGAAAGTTGGAAGATTAGATCCCAATGCTCCAGATGGAAATGAATTGATTATTAATGAAAATTTGATTGCATGGCACAAAGATTTTAACCAGGTAGGGGAAATCTTCAATAGATCAGATCATTGCACACATTTTTCTAAAACATGTGTTATGTTTCTCCCTTATACCTACCCATTGAGAAAAACTTGGTGAATCCCTTTGATCAGGTCTTCCAGTTTCCTATTGTTTTGGAAGAAATTTCTTTTTCTCTGTAGTTTTAATCAGTATGGACTGCAAGCATGTAGAATGCTTATATTTTTACAACTTCCTTGGAAATGGAAAATGAAACAATGGGGGGCAAGGGGAAATCACTTATAATGTCTACAGTGAATTTATGTTGGCCATGATTCTCTTTATAGAATTACTGATTGATTTTGTTTTCAAATGATGAAAAACTTAACAATTTGACAACTAATTGTTCAACATTTTTCATGTTATGAACAGGTTCTTCCAGTTTCTCTGTGCAATCAATACTGTCATCCTGGATATTGGAAGAGAAAATCTGAAGAGAAAACCTTTTGTTGCTATGATTGTATTCCCTGTCCAGAGGGGAAGATTTCAAGCAAGATTGGTCAGTTATAAAGTTCTTCTATTTTTGGAGACAATGGCTACAGATAAATTATTCTGTCAAAAATTACCATTTGTTCTATTTCTTACAAACTATGAGATTTTCCCACCCTTTAAAGCAACAAACAAGCATAATCCCTATAAAACTCACTTATTAATAATCTCTCATATTTGAGGATACTATGATATTTTGTTGTATATAGAATCTATATATGCCATATTTTCTAATATGCATTTTTATCCCAGAATTCAAAATCCAAACTATTTATTTGGGTCCCAGAAGATGTCAGCTACACAACTAAGGTTTACATAGTGACCAAAGTCAAATTTCGGCCCAGCCACCTTTTATATGGTAGTAATCCAAAGCATCAGTGTAAGTGGCAATATAATAGTTGGAACTGGAAGAAAATTGAAAAATATCCTTGTAATTGTTGTAAAATTGGCTGGAAAATGCAGTAATCAATGTTAGAGAGGGAGAGGGAGAGAGAAAGACACACACACATACACACACAAAGAGACACTGTAACCCACCTTATTTTCTAAATTTCAGAAATTCTGCTGAGAAAACAAGGCCATGGCTAAGTGAGATTGGAAGGAATGTTAGTTTCCAAACAGAAGAACAGAA
>BHFT01033486.1:0-21289 GCA_004320025.1 Laticauda laticaudata
GTCTGCCGGCTTGTAGCCAATGACATTCATTTGATTTTGCCGCCTTTGTGCGGCTTCGGGGATTGGTTCCTTTTGAATCTATCCCCATTAGTTTTTTTGTAACCAATCCGAATGAGTTATTTGGAGTCTACTATTTTTATACAGAACAGGATCCATAATGGAGGAAGTCTATACACAACAGAATGTTATCCAATACTTGAGAGATGTGAAGGTCCTATTAATGCTTGGAAAGAGCAACAAGTAGTGAATTATATAATGAATTTACACTGGTTTCATAACTAGAAGGAGAAAACCAAGTCTGACTTTCAGTATTTGTTGGGTTCTGTTCCATTCTGAAGATTGTCATTTCCAAACTGTGCCAGGAAAGAAAGGAAAATTATAAAAAACATAGAGATATATTTTTTGGGGGTGGGGTTTGGTATTTGCAGCTGACTGTAAAGGCAAAACTTGATTTTCTGTGGGATAATCAAGTTGTAGTCTTCAATACCATTTCAAATTTCTTCTAAAAGCATCAATTCAGATTTCTGAAAAAAAGTGCAATTTATTTTATCAACTTCTGCTGGGAAGTGGGAAGGGCAGAGGTTATATTCCAGAATTAGAAGAGGCTAAAAAAAAAAAAAGAATTGAGGAGAATATATCACTCATCACTTGGGAAGAGGGAGTTACCCTTTCTCCATATGCCCTCTCTAAACAATATCCTTGTGGCTCTCAGGAATCACCTATCTTTGATGGAAATGAAAAGTCATTTTCTCCCACTCATTTCTATTTTCTGCTCAATGCACTCGCTTTAATTGATGGCACAACTAATCTGACATACTACTAACAACCTGGAGGAGGAAATCAACTATTTTGCCCTTCTGACCTATTATACCTTATATGTGTTCTGTTCTTTGTCTTGCCAGTGGACTAGTAAGTAAATATTTATATACTATTATGTCAAACTGGATTCTGGAGGATTGTGTAAGAGCTGGAACATTCATTATAAATGTATAATTGATCTCTTCTCTATTTCAAAAAAGAGCAAATATAATACCTTAAATAATTCTACCATTTCTTTTACATTCTTGTTTATAAAAAGATAGATCCATCCATGCATATCACAGTTAATGTCAACTCCATCAGGAACACTAGACTAAGAAATCAGTTCCAAAGGAAAGCTAAAAATATAGCAGTTTTGAGAGTGGCTATAATAACAAAAGAATCTTGTGAGTCTGTTTAGGCTGTACTTTTTTTTCTTTTCTTCATAGTTTAGTGAATTAAGGAGCTATCCATCTGAGCCTCTTTGGCATGTGCTTTGTCTCTTGTTGGCCTAAAATACCATTCACACCTTGTCAATTCCATAATGGATCTTTCACATCTCAATCAAGGTCATTTTCCTTATTCTGTACAGTTGATATCCGATTGATTTCAATAGAAAATGTAAGCAATTTTGTGAAACTGAGAAAACAACACAGAAAAAGACAATAGCAAATCACCTCCATGTTGATGCTAAATATAAATTTTCTTTAATTACTTCATTAAGGTTAATTAATCTATTTACACAGTGTCCAACTTGCAGATCAAGACCCTGGGCAATTAAAGTAGGATTAAAACCAATACAAAATAAAACAAAAAAAATGTTAAGGCCAGATCACAGTCATTCCACGTCAAACCATTATTATAGATTCATCTGTCATTTTGGTTTGTACATCCTATTCCATGCATCTGAAATATATTGTGATTCATGACATCTTAAGTGATTTTTTTTTAGTATTTACAGTGCAGTGGTGGGTTTCTAATTTTTTTACTACCGGTTCTGTGGGTGTGGCTTGGTGGGCATGGCAGGGGAAGGATACTGTAAAATCTCCAGTCAGAGATGATATTTGCCGGTTCTCTGAACTACTCAAAATTTCCGCTACCGGTTCTCCAGAACTGGTCAGAACCTACTGAATACCACCTCTGTTACAGTGCCATAAAATTATTTGCTATTTTTCATACAAATAACTAACACAACTACCCTTTTAGAAAGAACTAGCTTGCTTATTTACATTTCCATACACATATACAGCATACATACATACACTTCAACAAGAACTCAAGGTGCTTTACAATCAGGAGTAACAGACTAAGAGAAACAACATTTCAACTAATTTATCAATTTATTTCTTCTTGATATCTGTTCTGAGTTCTTTTAAGAAGAATGCTTAAAAAGGTAACATCTTCTTTCTATGAAGCTCAATTCCAATAAAGTTTTCTTGGCAATTATACAAAAATGATTTCCCATTGCCTTCTTTTGGGGCATACAAGTTGTAATTTACCTTATTTTGTGCTTAAAGTCACCTGCTGAGACATCAAAAGAAAAGTAATATATTATTTAAAAATAAGATTTAAGCTATTTTAATTGTTTATTCTTTCCTCAAAACTCACTCCTCTTCCAAACTGTTTTCTTGATGCCTATAGTCTCATCTTTCTATGATTTTTTTTTCTATATTCATGTCATTGTTCTTTGAGTAAATCCAGTTTGGCTAAAAGCATAATTACACTTTTGTTGAAGTATATATATATTTAAAGACATTCAACAATGTGAGTAACAAAAGCTGCAGAAGTAGATGAAATAAAGCAGCACTTGAAGAAATCAGGTCAAAGTTTGCCAAATCTTGTTACATTTGGAGAGCTCATGATTAAAGGCCAACTATTTCTAATTTAATACCCATTTTGTTGAACAGATTGGTCCTGATTGTTTCTTTAAATAGCTATGTGAATAAACTTGAGGGCAATGACAAAACTCAATTTCCCCAAATATTGTTTGAGAACACGAAGTAAATATTGAAAATAAGACATAGTAGCTAAGAGTTTGAACAGGTGCTTGATGCAGGGGGAACTTAAGAGATCATTTCTGATACACCCATTGCGTCACAAGAACCACATATGCTTCTGAGTAGTGCTTCCTTCAGCTGTCACCTACTAATATATTATATACTATAAAATGTCAAACATCCAATCTTTGGAGCAGGCATATCTGCAGAGGAAGACTCAAAAAAAGTCAGGATTGCAGCTGCAACTACACAATTCAACTTTACCCTGTGTTATTGGGATGAGCTAATTTGACAAATAGTGCAAAAGCTGAGAACCAGATGACAGAAAGGGCCTTGACAAACTCCCTGAATTTGATTCTCATGTAGCTTATTGTTAGTTCAATGAGACTTTTTTGCTTAAGAGATAAAATTGAACTTCACCTTTCCCTTTGCAAGATGAGGTTTAAAAAGCAGTGTGGTCTTTCTATTGTCATGGGCCTCTTTATAACCTTAGCTTTTACTTCAAATACCATTGTCATCATTCACATACAGCTGGGTTAAACCCACATTTTGTACCCAAGACTACTGTAATAAGAGCATTTAACTATTTTTAATGAGATGTTTGGCAACGGGATATCCTTTTCATAATCTTTATTTTCAAGACTTAATCCTTCAACAATTCTGTCATTTAAGAATTTAGTATTGTAATAATTGTTTGAACACAGATTTATTTACCTTGGTCTTTAAAAGATTTGAGACTATTTTGCACCAAAATATTTGAATTTTGTGCCATTTTATTTTCTGGATTTAGTTTGCTTATTTAGTCAGGTTGCTCATTTATCCCCCAATAGTTCTATGAGATGAGTTTGGTTGTAAACACATAATTGTCTCAAAGAATTTCAAGTCAATTCTATTGTTAAATGAGGATTTGAATTCTGGTTTGGTTTTACAACTAGTTCATAATTATAGTTCAGCGGTAGCAAAAGACTATCTCTCGAAGGTGCTTTTCAAAAGGCAACTGGACTTTCTTGGGTTTTTTTCCTTGAAAACATTTCGCTTCTCCTCTAAGAAGTTTCTTCAGTTCTGACTGAATGTAGTTTTTCCACCCCCACACTTGAAACCTCACATATTCATTATCTCAACATTTTAATATTCCAGAAGTGAAAGTTCTGGACAATTAAAAGTTGCTTTGAATAAGAATGCAAATTTGTATATAGTTATCTAAAAAAATCTAGACATGTTAAAAGAAAGTGAGATTTTGAATATGATGTTCAAATATGTGTTTGAGTTTTAAAACGAAGGTCTGTAGTACAGGAATATGGATTTTGTCAGATTTGATGAGCTTGCTGGATAGCTGCAGTAAAAATATATTATGTACATGTGCAGAAATAGTGATTTTTGCAGTAATATATAACACAAAAATGTAACAAAACCCCATGCTGACCGCAATTGAGTATGTTGACAATAGCAGCAGTATGGCTGATCAATAAGAGAATACAGGAAAAGGAGAATTCATAAGAAGTTAAAACTTGGAACACAATAAAAAGAAATATGAGGTATGCTTGTCATAAAAGTTGAAAATTGGTTAACTGTAAAGCAAGTTTCTGTTTGCATATTGACAGAGTTGGTGAAGAACAGCACACTCCCACTGGCATGAGAAAAGGCATTCAAGTAGAAAAACACAAAAAGTTTGATATGCAATGTGAAATATTCTTCGATAATGCTCAAAAGCTTCTGTGAAGAACAATGAGTCTGTGGTCATTGCTGTACACAAAATACCTCATGAAAGACTGGAAATAAAATTGGCTGCAGTTGGCAGTATCACCACAGAAGCTATTCTTAACTTTGCTTTTCATACATCTTCATTTTCCCATGCCTTTATTCCAGATGCATTTTTGTTAAGCTAGTGACTAGTCTTATTAGTGGAATTGTCTTGGAGGAAATGTGTGATAGTGATGGAAAAGTACAAGACAAAGATCCATGTGCACAATAGAGTCTAATGTTGAAGTGGTCTACAGATAGTTCTGAGACTTTTGCTTAGCAGTGGGTATCGGACTTTATGTCCTTTCCCTTGGAAATAAAAACAGCAAGAAGAAAATAACAAGCCCTGTTGCATTTATCCAAATGAATACCATGATCTAATTGACTGAATCTATTTAAAGTCTACAGACTTTAGCAAAATGCAATATTTTTTTTACAATCCAAAATTATATGCTATTATATACTGTACTATTCTTAAGGCATTAACCCTCAATGCCCTCAATTTGCTTCCTTATCCCAATAGCACTAGAAGTTTTGTCATTGCTGAAGTCATTTTAGGAATTTGATCACAGAGGACCTAGTACCATAACTTTCATTTGAACATCCAGGAAAAAAGATGTTCAAAACAGGATTAATCATACATCCTAAAATGAAAAGTTACAGATTAATACAGATTAACAGAGTTGGAAGGGACCTTGTAGATCATCTAGTCCAACCCCACCCCACCCAAACAGGAGACCCTACACCATTTCTGACAAATGGCAGTCCAATCTCTTCTTGAAAGCCTCCAGTGATGNATTTCTGACAAATGGCAGTCCAATCTCTTCTTGAAAGCCTCCAGTGATGATGGTCCCACAACTTCCGAGGGCAAGCTGTTCCATTGGTTAATTGTTCTCACTGTCAGAAGGTTTCTCCTTATTTCCAGGTTAAATCTCTTCTTGTTCAGTTTCCATCCATTATTCCTTGTCTGGCCTACATGTGGTTTAGAAAATAGCCTGACCCCTTCCTCTCTGTGGCAACTCCTCAATTTACAATAAATCAATCAAGTTACAATAGAGGAGTCTATGTTCCATGGACTCTATATCCTGGTTATTACGGAAAATCTCCCTTTTGAGTTCTTACATGATCCTTACTTCTTATTCCAAAATATTTCAGGTGTTGTTTCTCAGTTCTGCTCAGTGATACTTCTCTTCAGTTTGAGCATTTGCAAAGTTTAGAATGATTTAAACTTGCCAGCTTTGTCAAATAAATACCTATTTGTCAGTGCTTGTGTTCTAAGAAAGTAGTGCCAATAAGCTAGTAGAAATTTCTAAAAATGTATTTTTTCAACCATAATTTAATGGTAGCTAACTCCGCTAAAATCAAAAATAGGACACCAATTTCTAGTTAACAAAACTATTTTGAGGACACAACTTGTGATATGAAAAAGAGCTCTTTGATACCTCAGTGACTTTTGATGCAATCAACCACAGTATCCACCTGAGCTGACTCTGTGAGTTGGGGGTTGGTCTCTTTTTATAGGTAGTCCTTGACTTATAACAGGTCACATTTATGATGGGACACCCAAAAGCTATTTACAATCAAGTTTAAAGCTACCATTGTGGTGAAGTAATTGCATTTTAGGTATGTAGTAATTGGCTCATCTTCATGGCAGATTCCTGCAATCATGTGACTGTAATTTTCAACATTTTTGACTGGTTTCTGGAATCACGTCTGGTTTCTGGCAGAAAATGCTCATGGAGTAAAATGGATTGCTTACAAACCAAGGCATAACTTCATATAATGTCTGATTTACTTAACAACCACTGCAAAAATGTTGTAAAATTGGATCTGGTCACATGATGACTTACTTAATGACTAAAATGACTTACAATTGTAATAATAGATTCAATTAGGGTCATAAGTCATGGTCTATCTATATAATGATTCTCTCTTCTGAGGCTGGTTCCTGTTAGTGTTAGGTGAGGACAGGCCCCTCTTACATGTGGTGGCAGAGATTTGGAGCTTGGGTTTTTCTAACTTTTCTGTGGTTAGCCTTAACTCTAACTCTAATTCTAACTGCTGGTGACCTTCCACCGCTGCACATAGAGAGTATCTTAACTTACTATACCTCTGTATGGTTTGCCAATTGCACAGTGGAAGATAGGAAAGCACTCCAGAAGGTTAACGTCATTGCCCAGAAGATCATTGGCTGCCCTCTCCCCTCTTTGGAAGAATTTTATAGCTCCCCCTGCCTTAAGAAAGTTCAAAACATCCTCAAAGATCCATCTCATCCTGGGCACCTTTTTTTGAACTATTACCATCTAGCAGATGGTACAGGACAATAAAAACAAGGACAAATATGCTGAAAAACAGCTTATATCCCAGGCCAATAGCTCTTTTGAATTCTACTGTATAGTGCAGTGTTGGTGTGGTGTCGGGGGGGGTTTCGGTTCAATGTATGGAGTGTGAAGGATGTGTGTTTGTGTTTATTTTCACGGTCATGATGTGCACTGAAGATGGGGTTTGATTTCGTTGTACGAGGTGCAATGACAGTAAAGTAGACTAACTAATTCTAACCCGAGATGACTTCATTTTTCAATGAAGTTTTCCCATGCATTGTTCCTAGGGTCTCTTGGTGGGGATGGGTGGAGGAGCACCTGGAATGCAAGCTGGTTGCTTCAGCATAAAGAGGCACTCTAAGTTGATGCAATGTTGGTTTGGGGGCCAAACCTCACAGGGCCTAACCTTACCCCTTATCCCCATTTATACTAATATACTTACAACAGAGATACTGAATGAATGGCAAAATATCTGACAAGATCCTGCTTATTGCTTAAAGCAAAAGAAAGGTAAGGCAATGATTCCAAGTATTATAGGTGAAAGAGATGTCAATTTTACAAATTTTATTCAGAATTATACAGTAAAGCAGAGAACATATAAAAGAAAAATGCAGAGGCTTTTAAAAATAAAAAATAATTTACCACATTAAATGATGTCCATTTTGCTTTTTAATATCTATGTGGAATCCCTGGTTTGTGCCATTAGATTTCATCGGGATATCTACGGAGTAGTACATAATTTATCTGAACACAAATTGATTTTGTTTTCAAATGACATTATTCTGTTATTTCTAAGCCTCGTACTACTATCACAGTCTTGCAAAAGAAGCCTTAATTGAAATAGCAGGATAGCCTACTAACTGATCCAAAAATGGAGTTGATGCTTATATATGGGAGGAAATCATGGTACAAAGTCCATGCCTTCTTCATTTGCTGCACTTTTTAAAGGAAGTAATTATTTTCCACCGTAGTTTGATGAATCAGAAAATAAGAATAAATTTTATGCTTGGTTTACTTTTCCTCAAGTATTTGTTTTACAGACATCAAACACAAAGAATCAGCACCCTCTAGCGCAGTTCCAAAACAATGCTGTTTATTGTGTGGGCAAGAAAACAAAAACTTGCTGTCACAAATTATGTTAAACAATTAAATGAAAATAAATATACTTTTTACACAAAGAGTTATAGAATGACAATGATTATTTGTGTTAAAATATTTAAATAAACTATTTAAATAAACTATTTAAATTATTTAGAGATATCTGATGCCACTGGTTATTGATGGGTTTATCTGTAAATGGAGGTTGGTTATTATTGTTGTAATTATAGCAGTTCTTCACAACCTTTTTTCCTTCATTACCCAAAACTTTTTTCAGAATTTTGTTCTGTGTTCAGAGTTTTGATTTGTGTTCTTTATGAAGGCAAGAAAATCCTACTTCACACATGTACAGTAGGTGTTTGAAAACAGCAATAATTGCATTACAACCTCCTTAGTTACCACACACTTCATTGTGAATTGTTAACTAGAAATATTCCAAATACTGACCACTTGACCTCATGCTTGATCACTTGCAAAATCGTTAATAGGTTTGTGTGCAGTTACCCCCCAAAATAACATCTTACTCAATTTTGGGTAATTTACTCAGGATTGGGAAACACAGATTTATATAGCGGATCTTTATTGTCAATTTCCAAGAATCTCTTTTGTTTGCCGCATACATAGGTAAAATAAATAACTTTTGTAAAGAGCAGATATACAGGAACTTGTTAATTAAGTGGTTCATCAATTGGCTATATCAAGACACAGCGTAACATGAACTGACAACATGGTAAGAAAGATACAAATATGCCAAGGTATAGAACTAAATCAAGATACTCCTTGATTTACAAATAGCCATTTAGCAAGCAAAGTTACATTCCCTCCCAAGGTACTTATGACCCGGTTCTGAAATTCCAATGGCTGGGTCCCTGCTGCAGTCACATGACTTGCATTTTTAATGCTCAGCAGCTGGGCCACATTTACAACCGTTTTGCAGCTCACCCTCATCACATGACAATTTTCAATGTTTTTGCCAAAAGCTAGTGTTTATTTCTGAATTTTGGCAAGCCCCATAGCAAACAATGAGTTCATTTAATGACAGCTGCAAAAAAGTTTGTAAAATAGAGTTGGTTATATGGGTGACCCACATTACAACCCTCACAATTTACAACTGTAATGGACAGGTTTTCTTACCATTGTAAATCAAGGAATACCTGTATTTCAATAAATATATCATATTTTATGTAACCCTGATCTCTTCTATAAGTAGCAAGCTCTCAGCTGAATAGTTAAGACTATACATTTGGCAGTTCTGCTGGCTAAATATTTAGTAGTATAATGAAGGAAGTAAGATAATCTGTTGTTGAGATCTTAGTAGGTTGTTTCATGAAGAAAAGAGTCTAAAAACTGGGTCCTGGCTGAAGCATATAATTGGCACTCAAAGAAACCATGCACTGTGTCTTCTATTTGGGGCCTCAATTTTCTCTTATTGCATGGTGGAATTGCCCACATGTAACCAAGGATCAAATCACATTTGCAAAGAAACCTTAAGGACGGTGATTAGTGCTTTTCTTTCTTGTTGGCTGATAATATTTACTGGAAAGAGCAAAGAAACCAGGGAACCCACTGATTGCTTTCCTCAGTAAATTTGTAAGGAGAGTAGTATAAAATTGTGCCAAATTTGCTGATACACTTTTCCACTGTTCCAGTGAGAGGAGGAAAGGTCTCTAATGTGACTATAAAGATACACCCATTAACACTAAATAACAAATAGGATCAATTTTATTCGGATCAATACTATACAAATCCTGCCCTGAATAATTGGTAATAATTAATAGTGTAGAACAGGAGTGTCAAACTTAAGGCCTGTGGGCTGGATTTGGCCTGTCGGATGCTTAGATCTGACCCGTGTGGCTGCCCTGGAAACAGCAAAGGACTGGCCCGCGATGCCTCTTCCAGCAAAAATATAGCTTGGCCCTCCTGAGGCGGCCCTCAATGAAATCGAGTTTGACACCCCTGGTGCAGAATAAAAGGATTTATTTTTGCCTTTCCCCAGCCTTTATTAGATTTCTCTAATAAATACTCTGGAGCTAGCCTGACTGAGGCCATTTTGAGGCTCCGGTGTTGCCACCCTAAATCATTAGTTATTCTGGCTGTGGATGGTGGAGTTTGTAACTTAACACAATTGGTCAGCCTAGGTTTGAATTTAATGTGTTTAGATATATTAGTTTGCTATATAGAATGCAGAAAGCAAGAAGATATAAATATATTTGTTTTTTAATTTTTGATGGATAAATCCAAATAATAATTGTCCAATCAGAGCTTTGTCACTTGGGCAACCAGGAAGATCTAGGCAGAATTAGAATGACTCACCTGTAACAATAAACATGAGTTTGGAGGGTGGAAAAAAGAGGCCTGTGGAGAATTCTAGCCAAAAAATGACAACAAAATGAATAAACCCATGTTTCTATGTGTATTAGTAAAAGTTTAGCATTTATTTGTTTGAATGAAATTATGGCCTGTTACTTGTCATTGTTTAACTATATTCACAATTCCCCAAAGCCTTCAACTGTCACTACTTTGTTTCAAAAAACCGGTTAAGGTTCCTAAGTGACAAGACCATAATTAGGTATCATAGTTTACAAAAAGCCAAACACTTCAAACACGGAAATAAGAACCAAAAGGTGTAATCAACTGTACACTGCCCACATGATAAACAATCTTCATTCTATTATGCACAAAGAAACACACAGTTCATTATAGGGGTAAACCCCCAGATCATTCTCATTATTTGGCAACAGTGGTGAGTCATTTATCATGGATTACTTTGGAGAACAGTAAGAGCTCCTCAAAATATGAAGGAAAACATCTACATTAACATGGTTAGACGATAAAGAGAGTTTATTATTACAGTCACCCTTGACAATTTTGCTGGGATTTATTTGACTTGGGCCCAATTGAATCTCTCTCCCACAAAAATTTTTTATGGATTATGTAGACACGTCTATGGATAGAAATAAAAGTGGGAAAACTGCATATACCAAATTATATTTCATTCAAACTGGCCTTGGATCAAACATAATCCTTGGGAAAACTAAACTGATTTTACTTGAATTTTATAGATAGAATCTTTCTAGCTTGAAAACCCCAAAGCCTAAATTAGAAAGGTTAGGAAGGTTGATTTCATAGATATAGGTTATGTAGTCCTTTCCTTCTAATTTCTTTCAGTCATGTCTTCTTTGGGGACTGAATGGAGCATGGGAGACTGCTAACAGTCCCATGTAGTAGCCGATAGTGACGGTCAGAGGCGTCAGCAATGAGGGCACAAACATCTTTGATTCATGTTTATGCCCATCATTTGGGCCTTCCCCCTGCATAATGGACATGCTTGGCATGGATGATACAGATAATCTTCCACTTACAACAATTTGTGTAGCGACCGTTTAAAGTTACAATGGCACTGAAAAATGTAACTTTTGACCATGTTTCACATTTATGATTGTTGTGGCATCCCTGTGGTCACGTGATCAAAAATCAGACATTTGGCAACTGACTCATATTTATGATGGTTGCAATATCCCAAAGTCCCCTTTTGTGATCTTCTGACAAGCAAAGTCAATGGGGAAACCAATTTCAATTCACAACTGTTACTAATTTAAAAACTGCAGGAATTCATTTAACTAATTGACAAACAAGGTCATAAAATGAGGCAAAATTCACTTAACAAATTTCTCATTTAAGAACAGAAATTTTGGGCTTAATTGTGGTCATAAGTTGAGGACTACCTGTAATCTATTTCTAAAATTTAACATTAGTAATGTGTCAGGATTCCAGCAATTACCCCCATTTCAATTTTTTTAATAGCAGGTATTCACATTTTCTTACTAATTTCAAGTTCTCCCTGTCCCCTTATTAATTAAAAGCACTATCCATCTGTCCTGGAGTCAATAGAAAACCAGCATGCATTGCTATCTCTATCACCATTCTGGAACTTCCAAATTCACACATCTTAAAATTGTCTAGCTCTGTATGGTGGACACCAAATGGTAGCAAAATTCTTCAGGGTTTCAGGCAGGGTTTATTCCAGTCCATCTTGGAGGTTTGAATTTGGGCCAAATCAGTTGTTGTTCTGCTGAATTGCCACCCCCTTCCCAGTTCCTGAATGTTATTCACAATGCAATGGGGGGCAATCTCATGATAAAATGTTGCTGTGCACAAAAAGGTTATCTCTGAATAGAAAATACATTTCATTTTCTACGTGGGGGATTAATTTTTTTTAACATAGACCTCACCTGTAGGAACACTTGATTTGTTTACTCCTTTTGTTATTTTTGTAAATTCTCAAATCTCCACTCAACCCTAACTATTTTGGGATAAATCCAAACTATAACTAGTTCAACCAGAATGCTGCAGTTTAAACTGATTGCTTCATGAAATTCTATTCACAATTTTCTTTTCTTAGTTTCTTAAATATGTGAGCTAGAACATTACCTCAAAGTTGAGCAATCTGAGGTAATATCTACAGTTTGGGGTGTGAAGGCTCATATACGTTCCTTAGATTTATTTTTAATGGTCTTTTATAAAGAGTTAAGCAGTGATATGTGTGTGTGTGTGTGTTTGTGTGTGTGTGTGTGCTGTTCAGCTTCCTTCGGGTATTATCCCACGTCATTGTAGTGCTTTGTACTACAATGCATTGTAGTGCATTGTAGTACAAAGCACTACAAGTAGTGCTTTAAAAGCACTACAATGACGTGGGATAATACCGAAGGAAGCTGAACAGCACACATGTAACTACCCGCGAAAACTTAAAAAAACAAACATATATATATATATATATATGCCTGGTTTCCAGCTAAAAAACCAGTATCTTTATTTTTTTATTCATTTTTATTTACCATAAGATTTCGTACCTTATAATAGTTCTGTATAATCTGAATCTTATATATACCTATGGAAAAAAGTTTTAAAATAGATATGATCACCTTTGCCATTTTGTATTTAATCTGCCAGTGAGTTTGATTTTACCCACAGGTAGTTTAGATGGAAGATATGCTTCTGGAGAATCTTCGTGTGAAGTGCATCAGGACAGAATGAGCTAGGGCTGAATTTCCTATTACTTCCCAGGGTTTTGAACTTCCTTAAAGGCAGCAAACTGGTTGACTTTTATACATATATATGAATAGTTCTCAAGTTATGACGGTAATGAAGCCTGCCAATTGTGGTTGTAAATCTTGATGGTAAACGTGACCAACCTAATTTTATTAGCCTTTTTACAGTCATTAATCAAACTCATTGTTTGTTATGGAGCATTTTTTTCAGAAACTGGCATGCTGGTTTTCAGCAAAATAAATAAATAAGTCATGTGACCACAGCATGTTATGGACAGCTGTAAAGGTGGACACATTGCCAACTACTTGGAATGCAGTCACGTAACTGCAAGGAGGCCTCCGGACATCAGAATCACATCATAAGTACCTTTTGGGGGCAGGTTGTCATAACTTCAAACCGTTGTTAAGTGAACAGTCATAAGCTGAGGATTACATAATATATGGAAGCACAAGAAACATTTGTGGGATGCTTTGCTTCGGGAACCTGGCTTTACTGCCTTGAATGAGGGACAAGAGTATTGCTTACTTGCTTCAGGCAGCATAGTGCCTCCTTTGCTCAGATTCTGAACTTAACATTTTTTTATGTATCACTTGAGCCTATGCAATAATATAGTTTGATTTATGCAAAAAAGTAATAAAATTATTATGTGTGTCCTCAGGCAAAATACATTTAATTCCTACTTGGAAGGACAGGTGAAACTCAAAAAATTAGAATATTGTGCAAAAGTTCATTTAGTTCAGTAATGCAACTTAAAAGGTGAACCTAAGACATGAGATAGACTCATTACATGCAAAGCAAGATAGGTCAAGCCACGATGTGTCATTATTGAGATGCTAATGGCTTACAGCTCATGAAAACCCCAAATCCACAATCTCAGAAAATTAGAATATTGTGAAAAGGTTCAATATTCTGCTTGGTTTACTTTTCCTCAAGTATTTGTTTTACAACATTCACAACACAAAGAATCAGCACCCTCTAGCGCAGTTCCAAAACAATGCTGTTTATTGTGTGGGCAAGAAAACAAAAACTTGCTGTCACAAATTATGTTAAACACAATTAAATGAAAATAAATATACTTTTACACAAAGAGTTATAGAATGACAATGATTTTTGTTGTTAAAATATTTAAATAAACTATTTAAATAAACTATTTAAATTATTTAGAGATATTGATGCCACTGGTTTATTGAGGGTTTTATCTGTAAATGGAGGTTGGTTATTATTGTTGTAATTATAGCATTTCTTCACAACCTTTTTCCTTCATTACCCAAAACTTTTTTCAGAATTTGTTCTTGTTCAGAGTTTTGATTTGTGTTCTTTATGAAGGCAAGAAAATCCTACTTCACACATGTACAGTAGGTGTTTGAAAACAGCAATAATTGCATTACAACCTCCTTGTTTACCACACTCACTTCATTGTGAATTGTTAACTAGAAATATTCCAAATACTGACCACTTGACCTCATGCTTGATCACTTGCCAAAATCGTTAATAGGTTTTGTGTGCAGTTTACCCCAAAATAACTTCTACACAATTTTGGGTAATTTACTCAGGATTGGAAACACAGATTTATATAGCGGATCTTTATTGTCAATTTCAAAGAATCTCTTTTGTTTGCCGCATACATAGGTAAATAAATAACTTTTGTAAAGAGCGAATATACAGGAACTTGTTAATTAAGTGGTTCATCAATTGGCTATATCAAGACACAGCGTAACATGAACTGACAACATGGTAGAAAAGATACAAATCTGCCAAGGTATAGAACTAAATCAAGATACTCCTTGATTTACAAATAGCCATTTACAAGCAAAATTACATTCCTCCCAAGGTACTTATGACCCAGTTCTGAAATTCCAATGGCTGGGTCCCTGCTGCAGTCACATGACTTGCATTTTTAATGCTCAGCAGCTGGGCCACATTTACAACGTTTGCAGCTCACCCTCATCACATGACAATTTTCAATGTTTTTGCAAAAGCTAGTGTTTATTTCTGAATTTTGGCAAGCCCCATAGCAAACAATGAGTTCATTTAATGACAGCTGCAAAAAAGTTTGTAAAATAGAGTTGGTTATAATGGGTGACCACATTACAACCCTCACAATTTACAACTGTAATGGACAGGTTTTCTTACCATTGTAAATCAAGGAATACCTGTATTTCAATAAATATATCATATTTTATGTAACCCTGATCTCTTCTATAAGTAGCAAGCTCTCAGCTGAATAGTTAAGACTATACATTTGGCAGATTCTGCTGGCTAAATATTTAGTAGTATAATGAAGGAAGTAAGATAATCTGTTGTTGAGATCTTAGTAGGTTGTTTCATGAAGAAAAGAGTCTAAAACTGGGTCTGGCTGAAGCATATAATTGGCATCAAAGAAACCATGCACTGTGTCTTCTATTTGGGCCTCATTTTCTCTTATTGCATGGTGGAATTGCCCACATGTAACCAAGGATCAAATCACATTTGCAAAGAAACCTTAAGGACGGTGATTAGTCTTTTTTCTTTCTTGTTGGCTGATAATATTTACTGGAAGAGCAAAGAAACCAGGGAACCCACTGATTGCTTTCCTCAGTAAATTTGTAAGGAGAGTAGTATAAAATTGTGCCAAATTTGCTGATACACTTTTCCACTGTTCAGTGAGAGGAGGAAAGGTCTCTAATGTGACTATAAAGATACACCCATTAACACTAAATAACAAATAGGATCAATTTTATTCGGATCAATACTATACAAATCCTGCCTGAATAATTGGTAATAATTAATAGTGTAGAACAGGAGTGTCAAACTTAAGGCCTGTGGGTGGATTTGGCCTGTCGGATGCTTAGATCTGACCCGTGTGGCTGCCCTGGAAAACAGCAAAGGACTGGCCGCGATGCCTCTTCCAGCAAAAATATAGCTTGGCCCTCCTGAGGCGGCCCTCAATGAAAATCGAGTTTGACACCCCTGGTGCAGAATAAAAGGATTTATCTTTTTGCCTTTCCCCAGCCTTTATTAGATTCTCTAATAAATACTCTGAGCTAGCCTGACTGAGGCCATTTTGAGGCTCCGGTGTTGCCACCCTAAATCATTAGTTATTCTGGCTGTGGATGGTGGAGTTTGTAACTTAACACAATTGGTCAGCCTAGGTTTGATTTAATGTGTTTAGATATTTTAGTTTGCTATATAGAATGCAGAAAGCAAGAAGATATAAATATATTTGTTTTTTAATTTTTGATGGATAAATCCAAATAATAATTGTCCAATCAGAGCTTTGTCACTTGGGCAACCAGGAAGATCTAGGCAGAATTAGAATGACTCACCTGTAACATAAACATGAGTTTGGAGGGTGGAAAAAAGAGGCCTGTGGAGAATTCTAGCCAAAAAATGACAACAAATGAATAAACCATGTTTCTATGTGTATTAGTAAAAGTTTAGCATTTATTTGTTTGAATGAAATTATGGCCTGTTACTTGTCATTGTTTAACTATATTCACAATTCCCCAAAGCCTTCAACTGTCACTACTTTGTTTCAAAAAACCGGTTAAGGTTCCTAAGTGACAAGACCATAATTAGGTATCATAGTTTACAAAAAAGCCAAACACTTCAAACACGGAAATAAGAACAAAAGGTGTAACAACTGTACACTGCCCACATGATAAACAATCTTCATTCTATTATGCACAAAGAAACACACAGTTCATTATAGGGGTAAACCCCCAGATCATTCTCATTATTTGGCAACAGTGGTGAGTCATTTATCATGGATTACTTTGGAAACAGTAAGAGCTCCTCAAAATATGAAGGAAAACATCTTACATTAACATGGTTAGACGATAAAGAGAGTTTATTATTACAGTCACCCTTGACATTTTGCTGGGATTTATTTGACTTGGGCCCAATTGAACTCTTCCCACAAAAATTTTTTATGGATTATGTAGACACGTCTATGGATAGAAATAAAAGTGGGAAAACTGCATATACCAAATTATATTTCATTCAAACTGGCCTTGATCAAACATAATCCTTGGGAAAACTAAACTGATTTTACTTGAATTTTATAGATATGAATCTTTCTAGCTTGAAAACCCCAAAGCTAAATTAGAAAGGTTAGGAGGTTGATTTCATAAGATATAGGTTATGTAGTCCTTTCCTTCTAATTTCTTTCAGTCATGTCTTCTTTGGGGACTGAATGGAGCATGGGAGACTGCTAACAGTCCCATGTAGTAGCCGATAGTGACGGTCAGAGGCGTCAGCAATGAGGGCACAAACATCTTTGATTCATGTTTATGCCCATCATTTGGGCTTCCCCCTGCATAATGGACATGCTTGGCATGGATGATACAGATAATCTTCCACTTACAACAATTTGTGTAGCGACCGTTTTAAAGTTACAATGGCACTGAAAAATGTAACTTTTGACCATGTTTCACATTTTATGATTGTTGTGGCATCCTGTGGTCACGTGATCAAAAAATCAGACATTGGCAACTGACTCATATTTAATGATGGTTGCAATATCCCAAAGTCCCCTTTTGTGATCTTCTGACAAGCAAAGTCAATGGGGAAACCAATTTCAATTCACAACTGTTACTAATTTAAAACTGCAGGAATTCATTTAACTAATTGACAAACAAGGTCATAAAATGAGGCAAAATTCACTTAACAAATTTCTCATTAAGAACAAGAAATTTTGGCTAATTGTGTCATAAGTTGAGGACTACCTGTAATCTATTTCTAAAATTTAACATTAGTAATGTGTCAGGTTCCAGCAATTACCCCCATTTCAATTTTTTAATAGCAGGTTATTCACATTTTCTTACTAATTTCAAGTTCTCCCTGTCCCCTTATTAATTAAAAGCACTATCCAATCTGTCCTGGAGTCAAATAGAAAACCAGCATGCATTGCTATCTCTATCACCATTCTGGAACTTCCAAATTCACCACATCTTAAAATTGTCTAGCTCTGATGGTGGACACCAAATGTAGCAAAATTCTTCAGGGTTTCAGGCAGTTATTTCCAGTCCATCTTGGAGGTTTGAATTGGCCAAAATCAGTTGTTGTTCTCTGTAATTGCCACCCCCTTCCCAGTTCCTGAATGTTATTCACAATGCAATGGGGGCAATCTCATGATAAAATGTCTGCTGTGCACAAAAAGTTATCTCTGAATAGAAAATACATTTCATTTTCTACGTGGGGATTAATTTTTTTTTAACATAGACCTCACCTGTAGGAACACTTGATTTGTTTACTCCTTTTGTTATTTTTGTAAATCTCAAATCTCCACTCAACCCTAACTATTTGGATAAATCCAAACTATAACTAGTTCAACCAGAATGCTGCAGTTTAAACTGATTGCTTCATGAAATTCTATTCACAATTTTTCTTTTCTTAGTTTCTTAAATTGTGAGCTAGAACATTACCTCAAAGTTGAGCAATCTGAGGTAATATCTACAGTTTGGGGTGTGAAGGCTCATATACGTTCCTTAGATTTATTTTTAATGGTCTTTTATAAAGAGTTAAGCAGTGATATGTGTGGGTGTGGTTTTGTGTGTTGTGTGTTGCTGTCAGGCTTCCTTCGGGTATTATCCCACGTCATTGTAGTGCTTTGTACTACAATGCATTGTAGTGCATTGTAGTACAAAGCACTACAAGTAGTGCTTAAAAGCACTACAATGACGTGGGATTAATACCGAAGAAGCTGAACAGACACATGTAACTACCCGCGAAAACTTAAAAAACAAACATATATATATATATATATTGCCTGGTTTCCAGCTAAAAAACCAGTATCTTTATTTTTTTATTCATTTTTATTTACCATAAGATTTCGTACTTATAATAGTTCTGTATAATCTGAATCTTATATATACCTATGGAAAAAAGTTTTAAAATAGATATGATCACCTTTGCCATTTTGTATTTAATCTGCCAGTGAGTTTGATTTTACCCACAGGTAGTTTAGATGGAAGATATGCTTCTGGAGAATCTTCGTGTGAAGTGCATCAGGACAGAATGAGCTAGGGCTGAATTTCCTATTACTTCCCAGGGTTTGAACTTCCTTAAAGGCAAGCAAACTGGTTGACTTTTATACATATATATGAATAGTTCTCAAGTTATGACGGTAATGAAGCTGCCAATTGTGGTTGTAAATCTTGATGGTAAACGTGACCAACCTATTTTATTAGCCTTTTTACAGTCATTAATCAAACTCATTGTTTGTTTATGGAGCATTTTTTTTCAGAAAACTGGCATGCTGGTTTTCAGCAAAATAATAAATAAGTCATGTGACCACAGCATGTTATGACAGCTGTAAAGGTGGACACATTGCCAACTACTTGGAATGCAGTCACGTAACTGCAAGGAGGCCTCCGGATCAGAATCACATCATAAGTACCTTTTGGGGCAGGTTGTCATACTTCAAACGTTGTTAAGTGAACAGTCATTAAGCTGAGGATTACATAATATATGGAAGCACAAGAAACATTCTGTGGATGCTTTGCTTCGGGAACTGGCTTTACTGCCTGAATGAGGGACAAGAGTTTGCTTACTTGCTTCAGGCAGCATAGTGCCTCCTTTGCTCAGATTCTGAACTTAACATTTTTTTATGTATCACTTGAGCCTATGCAATAATATAGTTTGATTTATGCAAAAAGTAATAAAATTATTATGTGTGTCCTCAGGCAAAATACATTTAATTCCTATTTGGAAGGACAGGTGAAAACTCAAAAAATTAGAATATTGTGCAATAAGTTCATTTAGTTCAGTAATGCAACTAAAAGGTGAACCTAAGACATGAGATAGACTCATTACATGCAAAGCAAGATAGGTCAAGCCACGATGTGTCATTATTGAGATGCTAATGGCTTACAGCTCATGAAAACCCAAATCCCACAATCTCAGAAAATTAGAATATTGTGAAAAGGTTCAATATTCTAGGCTCAAAGCGTCCATTCTAATCAGCTAATTAAGCTATAACACCTGCAAACAGTTTCCTGGGCCTTTAAATGGTCTCAGTCTGGTTCAATAGGAACCACAATCATGGGAAAGATTGCTGACTTGACAGTTGTGCAGAAAACCATCATTGAACCCTCCATAAGGAGGAATGCCTCAAAAGGTAATTGCAAAAGAAGTTGGAATGTCCCCAAAGTGCTGTATCAAAGTACATTAACAGAAAACTTATGTGGAAGGTAAAAGTGTGGAAGCAAAAGGAGCACAAGCAGCAGGGATGCCACAGCCTGGAGAGATTGTCAGGAAAAGGCCATTCAAAAGTGTTGGGACTTTCACAAGGAGTGGACTGAGTTGGAGTCAGTGCATCAAGAGCCACCACACCCACAGATGGATCCTGGACATGGCTTCAAATGTCATATTCCTCTTGTCAAGTCGCTCCTGACAACAAACAACGTCAGAAGCTTTTGACCTGGGTGAAAGAAAACAGACCTGGTCTGTTGCTCAGTGGTCCGAAGTCCTCTTTTCTGATGAGAGCAACTTTTGCATCTCATTTGGAAACCAAGGACCCAGAGACTGGAGGAACAATGGAGAGGGACACACTGCAAGATACTTCAAGTTCAGTGGGAAGTTCCCACAGTCTGTGGTTGACCTGGAGCCATGTACACTGCGTGTGTCCACTGTGCTTCATAAGTCCATCAACACAGACTGTGGAACTCCCACTGAACTTGAAGTATCTTGCAGTGTGTCCCTCTCCATTGTTCCTCCAGTCTCTGGGTCCTTGGTTTTCCAAATGAGATGCAAAAGTTGCTCTCATCAGAAAGAGGACTTCGGACCACTGAGCAAACAGAACCAGGTCTGTTTTTCTTTCACCCAGGTCAAAAGCTTCTGACGTTGTTTGTTGTTCAGGAGCGACTTGACAAGAGGAATAGACATTTTGAAGCCCATGTCCAGGATCCATCTGTGTGTGGTGGCTCTTGATGCACTGACTCAACTCAGTCCACTCCTTGTGAAAGTCCCAACACTTTTGAATGCCTTTTCCTGACAATCCTCTCCAGGCTGTGGTCATCCCTGCTGCTTGTGCTCCTTTTGCTTCCACACTTTTACCTTCCACATAAGTTTCTGTTAATGTACTTTGATACAGCAACTTTGGGGACATCCAACTTCTTTGCAATTACCTTTTGAGGCATTCCCTCCTTATGAGGGTGTCAATGATGGTTTTGCACAACTGTCAAGTCAGCAATCTTTCCCATGATTGTGGTTCCTATTGAACCAGACTGAGACCATTTTAAAGGCCAGGAACTGTTTGCAGGTGTTATAGCTTAATTAGCTGATTAGAATGGACGCTTTGAGGCT
>BHFT01033487.1:0-87198 GCA_004320025.1 Laticauda laticaudata
CCCCCCCCGTTACTTATGGCAGTCGAAAAGATGCAAAGCAATAGCAGAAGATCTTGAAGGCTGACAGGACCAGTTAACACAGCCAGACTCCAACGTAAAGCAACCCTAAATGAGTTTATCTGATAATTGCCTAGAATAATCTTCCAGGGGTTGTCTCAATCTCTCTTTACCCAGAGGGGTCTAGTTCAGCGATGGTGAACCTTTTTGTTGTGGTGTGCCGAAAGTGCACATGTGCTGGTGCCCACAATGCAATATGCCCCCCTCCCGCATGTGCATGTACAATACACCTGCCCTGCTCCCTTACCTGCACTGTGCATCCACGCACCTCCCAGCTGATTTTCATCCCATTTGAGGCCATTTTTGCCCTCCTGGAGGCTCAAGGGAAGCCTCTGGAGCCTCAAGAAGCTGAAACAGGCCTGTTTTGGCACTTCCGGTGTTTCTAACAGGCCCATTTTTCAGCCTCCTGAGGCTGCAGAGGCTTCCCTCAAGCCTCCGGGAGGGCAAAAATGGCCTCAAATGGGCCAAAAATCAGCTGGGAGGTGCATGCATGCACGGTGCAAGTAAGTTTAGCTGCGGCTCATGTGCCCGCAAAAATGGCTCTGCATGCCACCTGTGACACGCGAGCCATAGGTTCGCCATCATGGATCTAGTTTAACACAAGGCCACAAGAGAACTAACTGTGGGCACAATAAGAGCAGAGAAGTAAGCTCTCTTCATCACTGTAAGGACAAAAAGAGCAGTCTTAATAAAGATTTTCATCAGTGTGCCATCAGATTAGCTCTTTGTCCTTCTCCAGTGGTGCTCTAGGCATCTCTTGAGTCATTTCATCTCTCTCAGTGTTACTGTAAGTCAGAGAGTTCTACATGATCTGTGAAACAGAGATTCTGCACAGCATGATTTGATCCAGTACCTAGCCACGTGCTCATTTCAAGCTGTGACCAGAATCTCAATCAAACTATACACCAGAAATAACCCCAAATTGCCTCTAAAATCCTGGTGGGTCCATTAAATTCCTGGTGTGGGGGACATGAAAAACATCCTTCCTCCCTCCAACAAAGAGAATCTCAAGTTCAAAAAAGGAATGATGTCTCTGCAGCAAGGTATTGGATATTAACTTCCCCCAATCATACACCATGTTGTCACTGTTGTGGGACAAAAATCAGGTGTAATGTGTGATTACCCATATGAGTTGGGCCATTAATAAGCTGCCTCAAGTCCATGGTAGCCAAGAACTCTTGAGCCATTCAAACTCTGGGCTAGAGAAGATAGTTTCAGAGCCATCAATTTAAAGAACTCTACTCCCAACCCATTCCAGCAAGGGCTCCAATCTTCATGACATCCACTGTAATGAGATCATGCTAGCCTAATATAGCCAGCTAATGCTCGGTCCCATGCACCAGACATAAGATGGAGGGAAAAATTGGAAGTGGCACCCTCTTGTTGCTCTTTCTGCTGAGCCACCACTGACGATCACCGCTCATCAACTAAATGGAGAACAGCTTACCTATCTTAACACCTCTACTGCAAACACAACCATCTCTCTATAGGTTCTCCATCGTCTCGAGGAGCACAATCTGAGATGGAATTAAGGCAAAATGTACCACCAGCTGCTCCACCATTCCAGCAGGAGATACCTGAAACTCTGATCTTCATCAACCATAGGCTGAACAACATTCAGGATTTAACTTGTTTTTTTCCCCAGCCTTTTAGATTCTGGTGATAAGGTGACCTTATTTTAAAATTTGCTATTACACATTTGATTTCCACAGAAAGTTTTTTACCCAAATATTGATTTCTTGATCTGGTTTGCTTGCAACAATGAAAAATATTGCAATATGAAATAGTACAGGATACTGAAGTAAGCAGAAAAGCAAACCACTTAAAATACAAATATAGCCAAACCGGCAGTTTTACAGGCTACATCCAGCCGGGGGAGCAACTTTCTGCAAAATATGATAAAAGACTTGTACGCTTTTTACTTAGAAAGTAAATAGACTTAAAAAGTGAAGAAGGTTTAAAGTCTGTTTACTTAATGCATTTACTAAATATTGTTAGTAGTTTGTCCAGATTTTACTTTACAAAAAAAGTATTTTTTTTCATAACCAAGCTTTCCCAAGGCAAGAAACAACACATTATAAAAAGAACATTTTTAAATTAAAATTACTAAAGTGCAATGTATAAGCAATTTGTATTGTGATGATTACTGTTGAAGGTGCTTCCTCTCTCTTTAGAAGTCATAATTAGAGATACACTGCCTCTGATTCACAGAGGACTCTTAGGACACAACCAGTAACAGGAGAAAAGTCTTTACTCAGTGGTCCAGGAAACAAAGACATGTTTCTCTCACTTTCTCTTTCCTGCTGCTCATCCAGAAACAAATTGGTCATCCAGAAACAAATTGATCATCCAGAACCAAATTGGTCAAGAGGGACAGGTTTGATTCATGGTGCTGCCAGATAATAGAATATGAGCCTGCTTGCACTCTCATCTTCTTCAAGTCTCTCCCACCTGGGACTTTTTCATGGGTAATGGTACTTTCCATAGTTTATTCAAGTCTGAGGACTCCCCATCTAAGGACTTCCCAATACGATGGGATCCTTCCTTGGCAATGCTTTCAGCATAATCTCACCATGAGTTAAAGTTGATCAAACAAATCATGTTAAAACATAGCTCTGGATGTTCCCCAACTGAACAAACCACTCTAAGGATTGTCATCTTTATTCTTTAGTAATGCTTATGCATGGGTAAGCAATAGTTGATACCAACAACAACAACAACAACAACAACAACAACAACAACAACAATAATAATAATAATAATAATAATAATAAATAAAAGCAAGCAGCAGAGGATTTTTGCAAGTGTAGCAGACAGTCAAAGAAGAGAAGCACACTCTGGCAGATTACATGAAATACAGTGTTGAACCAGCTTTGATGGAGGTCAACAATAGGAAGCTGCTCAAAGTGCAGCAAACCAAGAATCAACACAGGAAAGCGGAGATGCAAACTCAGCCTGACAGCTGGTGTAATAAAGTACTGCATGGACAGTTCCTTGAAAAGATCCAAGGAAAAATAGATAAGGAAAAGATCTGGTTATGGCTGACCAACGGAACACTGAAGAAAGAGAGACAGAAGGCCTGATTCTTGCAGCCCAAGAACAAGCCATCACAACAAATGCAATCAAAGCCAGAAAAGAAAAATCTGCTGATGACCCCAAATGCAAACTCTGCAAAGAAGTGGATGAAACCATTGATCACATACTGAGCTGTTGCAAGACAATCACTCAGACTGACTACAAACAATGTCACAACACAGTCGCTCAGATGATCCACTGGAACTTGGGTCACAANCTGTAGCAAAGAACTGGTGGGATCATAAGCCTGAAAAAGTGGTCGAAAATGAGCATGCAAAACTACTGTGGGACTTCAGAATATAGACTGGCTCCAGTGGTACTCGGCACACTGGGTGCTGTGCCTTGAAGGCCTAGACAAGCACTTAAAAACAATTGTTGCTGACAAAATCACCATTGGTCAGCTGCAGAAGGCCACTTTACTGAGATCTGCTCGCATAATCTGCCAGTCCTAAACACAGTCCTAAACACTTGGGAAGTGTTCGACTAGTGATTTGATATCCATCACAGTTATCTCATTTGCTGTGTACACTGTCATTTTTGTGTATAATAATAATAATAATAATATGTTATTATTATATTGTCATAAGATGCCAACTTTCAATTCCTTTTCACAGTGATATTGCTTTTGTGATGTAGAAAAGATTAGTTACCATCTTCTATGGGCTTACCAGAGAGAAAGTCCATACTGTATTTTAAAAATTGCATTTACAAGTTAGGAGTAGAGATGAATAGATGTGCTTTACATTACTTGTAATTATAAATCAATGCTATAAATCAATGAATTCTATATTCTTATCCCTTTTTTAAAAAAAACTTGTGGGTTTTTGTGCAACAACAGCAGCATGTCCAGTGTTGACTGATAAGATACTAGTGAGATTTCTCACAATGTCTATACTTTTAATAAAGTTTTGCCTTTTTGCTATTTGCCTTTTCTGATTGTTTATTGCTTACCAACTACAGTATTATCATTGCAATGTTAGCCATGTAATAATTGCCCGGTGCTGATATATGTCCCTGCAATATAATTAATTTCTAATCCCCCCTTTTCATAGTTAAATAGCATTATTTCTTTGTTTTCCACTATTTTTTTTTAAGAATCAAAATGGAGAAAAAACAGATGCAAGACATAAGTAACTACAGCCTTCTCACTTTCTTGGTAATTGCCTTATCAAAAGCAAGAGCATTTCCAGAAGTAATGATTTCCAATATCAGTGCAACTCCCAGAAATGAGAAAAAGAAAAAAATCAAACAAGAAAAAAAGCAGCCCTTGAACCATCAACAAAGGTTAAAAGTGGCTTCCATCCTATCCTCTGCCTTGTATAGTCAACTAGATTTCTGCTGGCAATGAAAAATGTTTCCTTTGCCTCTGGAAAGAAAATATTCTGCTACTAAACTGCAGTTAAATTGCACCCCATTTCTTTCCTGTCGCCTTAAATGCAACCTGAGAGAGTTGCATTTAATTCATACGTTTCCATGTCATACTCAATCCCCAGTAAAGACTGAACAAGCATCCAAATAAAAGCCCTCAATCTAGCAAATCACCTATTGTAAATAAATATTTAACAATTGTTGCTAAATATAAACAAATTGTTGTTAAACATAAATAAATATTTAACTATTGTAAATTAAATGTCTAATAATATTTAATATGCTGCATAACTCCTGAATCAAGTCCTCCAAAGGAGTCTCTGTTGTGAGATTGATCTCCAAGGAATCTTAGGGCAGGACAAGAAGCAATGGATGGAAACTGATCAAGGAGAGAAGCAACCTAGAACTAAGAAGGAATGTTCTGACAATGAGAACAATTAATCAATGGAACAGCTTGCCTCCCAGAGTTCTGGGTGCTCCACCTCTTGAGGTTTTCAAAAAAAGTTTGGACAGCCATTTGTCTGGGATGGAATTAAGGACTCCTGCCTTGGGCAAGACTAGAGCACCTCCAAGGTCCCTTCCAACCCTATGACTCTATCATTTCTCTGATTTAATGATATCTTTTCAAACTAGTGTGCAAAACATGTGTGTGCAAAAAGTGTCTTAATTGGTTTATTGACACACTTCTTTAGAATGTCTCATGCAAATGAGTGCAAACTGAATGTGCAATTTCTTTTTTCGGTCCTCCCACTTTTGCCGTGCACACTCAAGTTTCAAATCCTGTGGATTGTATAGCCATAGATCTTATTAATAAATAAATTAATGTCCTCTGAGAGCTTGAACCAGCACCGGGTGGCTATAGAAGTGGACTGTGTCCAGGCTGGGACCACACACTCCTTCCTAAATCTCTTTTCTTTTTTAAACAGCAGCAAATTTTCCTTTTCAATTTATTATAGTGCTCCTGCAATAAGTATTGATCACCAGCACTTCAAACACACATTGTGACTGACTGGCCTGAAGACAGCCGACCATGTTTGTGAATCCTTTTGTGCCCCCATGAATGAAGCATTTGCATGATTTTCCACAGACCCACCACAGTACAGTTTGTGGCAGATGTTTAAAAAGCCAGGGAGACTAGCAGCCATAGATGAAGTTGAATGGCTTGTTGCTTTGCTGTGAAAAGTCTGCCTTGGGAGAGAATCCAGCTACTCTAGTAGCAACCTTTTGGCAGCAGCTGAATGCAGTAGACAGATGGGGGGTGGGGTGGGGTGGTTCTAATCTGCTGGCAACTAGGACAGAGCCCAGTTGACGGATGCAGCAGGCTGGCCTATGCAAACAGATTACTTCACCTGTAACACTATGGAAATTGCAAATTTCAGTGTGCATTTTCTAATTGCTGTGAAGAAAGAAGCTCAATGGGTCAAAGCACTGGATAGAAAACCCAACCCATGTAGGTTAAATCATCCAGAAAGAGGAGAAGACTGTACAAATCATTGCAAACCTACAATGAAGTCAGTGTCAAAGCTTGCAAAGGGCTTTCTGGCTTTTGCCACCCAGTATATCAAAATTGTTGTCTGATAGAAGAAAGCATGGAATAAGCCTTACCTGGGGTGAAGCTGGAGAGCATTTCTGTTAAGTCCCACAGTACCTGTAGTTAGAATCTGAAAACAAAAAGATGCTTTGGCACATGTGGGACCAGGATTTCACTGTTGACCTCTGCAGGTACAGTATGGGCACCAAGAGATTTGGTGGGAGGAGTTCCTAACAAGCGTTAATCTGGAGTGTGGGTTTTAACCTTTTCAATGTTATAAATTAGGAGTCTCCAAACTTGGCAACTTTAAGACCTGTGGACTTCAACTCATAGAATTCTTCAACCAGCCAAATCTTAAAGTTGCCAAGGTTGGACACCCCTGTTATAAATTAAAACAAATTCCCACAACCCTACCTCCTAAAGCAAGAATTAGGACTTACTGGTTTTCAGTTTTTAGTCTGGGACTTTTAATCACTGCACCAAACTGGTTCTCTTCCATTGTTCCTAGTTCTAATTATTTATATTGTGTGACCTTTTGGGCTCCCTTGAGAACATCCGGGCTAAAACTAGTTCATGTAAATAAAGAGTATATGCTCCTAATTCTTCACCAAGGGACACAATCCAAACAAAAATGTACATATTTTGCAGTCATAACCATATTATATTTATTAAGAATGAAGTAAGCCTTTGTCCCAGGAGAAGGGAGTGTGAAGAGCCCCACAGCCCATCTTTCACTGAAATAATTAACTTCTTCTACATCAAAGATTTAACTCGAACACATTTAATTATTCATATTTATGAAAATAAAGGTGACTTGTCATCATTCCTCAAAATCTTTATGGACAAAGCACAAAGCACTTGTGGGAGCAAGCAAGAATAAAGCACAGGACTTTCAGGGCCTGTATGTTTTGTTTTGTTTTTATCTGTGTGTCTTGCCTCCTCAATTTAAGAGCTCTTCTTTCTTCTGAATCCAACAGGCCTTTTAAATTTCAACCAAACCATGAAATGTCATGTATCTTTTAAATGGTCATTCCACATGTTTTATGTTTATATATTTAGGACCAACATTTAGGACCAATATTTCTTCCAAGGTAACATGCATCAGTAAACTGTCTATGGAGATTCTCAATCATCCAGGTCATGATTGTCCCAAAGGTGCTTTTCAAAAGGCAACTGGATGTTTTGACTTTTTTTCCTTGAAAATGTTTCACTTCTCATCCAAGAAGCTGATGAAGGTTTTTAGATGAGAAGCAAAATATTTTCAAGGAGGGGAAAAAACCCAAGAAAGTCCAATTTCCCTTTGAAAAGCACCTTTGGATGTCAGTAAAATGTTGATGTTCCAGTAACAAGAAGTTAGGGGCCAACATTTCTTCAGGAATTTCCCTACCAATCATCAGTTAATCTGGAAATTCAGCTAAAGGAAAAGAAGAGCCACAGCAGTCTTGAAAATACACTAGCAACTTTGGGTTTCACACAGCAACTAGCAAATGTTTCAGATTTAAACAAATTTAAATGCTATTGACTTGGATGGCGCCATGTCAGAACGAAGCCAAATATTTGGCTTTCACTGAATTGTGGATTTGGGCTACCCGGACCCCCCAGTGAAAAGTGTCCCTATGGGCATGACCTTGCTTCCACGGAAGTCAAAGAGACTCTTTGCATTGACTGTGCAGCAAGTTCTATCAAGCTCTCTGTGTTTGTCTAAGAAAAGCTAATGTGGAATTTAACTGAATAAACACTTTAGCAGTGAAGATTACAAAGTAACGTTTCACTTGGACTTTTTCTTAAACAGAAAGGAGATGTTTGGCTGCCAGTTTGGGTGTTTATTTTCCAGTTTCCATAGAAAATAATTGGTCTCATATTATTTTTTTTCCCCAGGAATAAATACCTTTATTCATGCTTCCCAAACTTTGCAGCATCCACCGCCAAGATTCATGCTGAGACTCCATCTAAGCTGTGTGTTTCCACAATTCACTGAAGACAGATAACTGGATGAAAAACACATTTCTTTTCCAACATATTTGTCTTGCTGACATCTTCTGTTCAATCCAGGGATACAATCGCAAAAAATAAAAATGGGACAATAGATTGTCATCAAGCCAAATTGTTCCAGAAGAGCACCAATCCCCTGCTTGCATAGAGCATTATTTGTAATTTCATCACTTTCCTTCTCATTTTAATGTCCATTCACAATCTGATTTTTTTTTTCTTTCTGGATCAAACACTGCATATATCAGGCTCTTAGAAGCCACATTTCATAGTATAAACTCATTAAACTGAGCACAGGAACCACTGTCTGAAGTTAATTCACAAATGGTTCAAAATGTTATATGAAAAAAAATTGTTCCACTTAATCGCAGGTCCTGAGATTTATGCTTTAGTAGTAAATTCAGCTTTACCCCACTCGTCTTAGTTAACAGTTCTGCCAATAATACTATTCAGATATCAGGTATTTCCATAACTCATAATTTATAACCCAAGGCCATGTAAAAATTTTGGGGCATGGAAATTAACTGAAAAACAGTCACCCAGTTCAGAGCTTATGTGTATGCATATGTAAATTTTCAAGCATTTCCTTAAGAGCAAAGGCATTTATTGGCAACAACACTCCAAATATATTTTCTCCTGGATTTACTGCAGAGCATTTTTTCGCCCCATACTCACCCTCTGTCTACCACAGCTATCTGTGGTTTTCTAGAAATATTGGGCTATTATTCTTCTACTGCGCTCCTGGTTATATCTGAACTGAAAACTACCTAAATACTCTGACAACTATATTAATTTAAAATATTCCTGGAAACAAAGTATAATGTTTATTTTAACTTGTTGACTGCTTTTTCTTCTCCTTTTATATATATAAATAAATATATATTTGTCAAAAGGGAGGAGAATTTACTGCTTTTTGTTTTTTTCCAGCACACAGCCAGGGGTGGATCCTACCTGTTAAATGTTACATTTTTGGATCAATTTTTCCTCTCTTTTTTTGTACACTATTTTTTTCTTTTTGTTATTGTTAGTGTTGAATGTATATTTTTGCTTTGTTTCATTTTGTTTGTTTTTCTGTTTTCCGTTTTACCTTTTACAATCAAACAAGAAATAATATTTAAAAAAATATTCCTGGAGATGTGATTTAATGTGATTGTGACGGTGGCGCAGTGGTTAGAGTGCAGTACTGCAGGGCACTTCTTTTGACTGCCAGCTGACTGCAATTTGGCAGTTCAAATTTCACCAGGCTCAAGGTCGACTCAGCCTTCCTTACTTCCAGGGTGGGTAAAATGAGGATCCAAATTGTTGGGGGCAATATGCTGACTCTGTGAACCACTTAGAGAGAACTGTAAAGCACTGTGAAGTGGTATATAAGTTTAAGTGCTATTGCTATTAATTAATCAAGATCCAAAATGCTAACAATAACAAATCATTGTTTCTTCCCCTCTCCTGCTTGCCTAATAATCCCAATATAGCAGATCTATGCTGCAGAAATACATTAGATGGAAGCAAAGAGACTCAGAAATCTCAAACTCTTTGCTGCCATCTAGTGTTCATGTGAAGTTGTTCAGATCAGATAGCTTTATTCTAGCAGATAATGAAATGAAATGAAACAGTTATCCCAATGGAAAAAAAATCAAAAACTTATTTCAATCAATCAAAATAGAGCTGGAAGGGACCTTGGAGGTCTTCTAGTCCAATCCTGTGCTCAGGCAGGAGTCCCTATACCATTTCAGTCCAGTCTTTTCTTAAAAACCTTCAGTGACAGAACACCCACAATTTTTGAAGGCAAGTTGTTCCATTGGATGCTTCAGATGACTTAGCACTATTTCCCCTTGATTAAGCATATCTTTTAATTGCACTATATGTGTTAATTTGTTTGCCAGTATCTGTGTTATTTCCACAATTGTCTGATTAATAGCTACTATATAAGTAATGATCGCTGTTCCTGTTTCCTGCATTTCATTTTCAGATGACTCTATTTGCTATTCACACTTACATATGGTATTCACATGTGTATATCACTATTTCAGAAAGTTATACCTATGCATGGATTGTTCTTTCAAGATAATGTTTCCCGCACCTGAAGAAGTAGGCTAAAATTCACACAAGCTTCTGCTTTCTTAATATTAGGGATCATTTCAATAATATTTTTACTGTATTAAACTGCACAAAAAAAGAAAGTATTCATGTATGCCTTTTAAGTGCTATTAAATAACTGCCCTTCATTTTTCATGTTTGGGTGGCCATATTTCCTTGTAGTTAACATAAGTATTTAAGTATTTAAAAAAAAGTATTTAAGAATATAAGAAGAACTAATAATTGTGACTACGGCTTTTTAAAATATGTCTTCTGCTCTATGAATATGTCTCTGTTCTCCCTAAAAGCCATCTGAGCTGTTGACCTTGACCAATAAGTTTCTGGGTTTGTAGGAAAGATAATTAGACATCTCTTTTTGATTTATACTTTTATTTCCACTTCAAAATTTTGACAGCTGGTTTTGCTATAGAGTGTTCATGTTATTAAAATATTGGAGAAAAATAAATTACATCATCTTGCAAAAGTGATTTCCTGAAAATAATTAAGCTTGGCAACATGTGCTGATTCTAGCATTTCTGCCCATTCCTTCTTTTTTCCTGGTTTATCAGAAATTGATAAATAGCGCCATCTAATGTGTAAAATGCACATTGAAATTAAACTTTATAAAAATTGACTAATACAGTACTGTTCACAAATAGATTTTTAAAAATTATTTATTGCTACTCTTTGGTATTTGTTTATCCTATCCTAATTTTAAGATTATTATTTTTAAAAATTATAACATTAAAAAAAAAATCTACCCTGGAAATATCAGAAAACTATGCTGGCTTAAAATATCTTTCCCTATTCCTAATTTCCATCCTTCCTTCACCTTTCCTGATACCCTTCCTTAGAGCAGGGATGTCAAACTTCAGCCTTCACACTGGATGCATCATGCACTGGTCACGCCCACCCCTGATTTAGCAAAGGGGGAAAGTCATGATACATTACATGACAACGACATGACAATGCAAGTTTGACACTCCTGTCTTAGCAATTTTTACAGGGGAGTAAAAAAAAGTGTAGATGGTCTTCCGGTTTGAGCTTCTTCGGCAACAGACTGAAGCCTTGTCTCTGCGAGGTTTCAATCCGTGCTCGCCGCTGGAGTGCCCTGAGCCGGCTAGTTTCAGGGCTAAGCCACCCCATAGAGGTGGTGAAGAAGGGGGAGACTGCCTGCAGGGTTGAGGAAAGTTGCATCTCCTCCCCAGCTGCCCATTACTCCCTTTCCTGAAGGCAGTTGTAGCGGTGGTCAGAAATGGCCACCACAAAGAAGAACTCGACTGGAAAAGAATGTGCAGGAGGAAGAATAAGAAGAGAAAGTTTTGGTTGACGGGTCAAATCAGCAAAAGCAACAAATAAAGTACCCTGGAATTGAAAACTATTAAAAAAACAATAACATTGTTCCCTAAGAAAAGATTTTTAAAGCTCGAAGGAGAGAGAAAAGGGAAAAGATTTGGTTTTTTCTTCTCCTTTTCCTTTACTGACAGCTAAAAGACTTAAGGCAAGAATTGGAAAAAAATCCACTTTGACATTAATAGAAAATAAAAAGTCAAGGATAATAAAGATTTCTGGATAATCAAAAGCTTTTGAAAACAGGAAAGGAGAGAAAAGAATAAAAGGATCTGAAAGGAGGGGACTGCCTGGAAATTAAAAAGACACTTCAAGCAAAATCTCAACAAGACTTCCAAAAGATACATTTTAAACTGAAACATCACAACAAAAACCACAGGAAGAGAAAGTGAAAAAAAATAAGAAATAGCTTGGAACTTTTGGATTACTTGATGATCTCTGGGGTTTGGTTATTGTATTTGAATGACTAAAATCAATGTGGTTGTTTAAACTGTTTAAAATGCTCCACTTTAGAAGAACTTGAAAAATGGAACTTAAAAGTACAAAGAGATGCACAAGAAGGGAGAGGTTCTTTTGGCTTCGTATTTCAGTTCTTAGAAATGGAGATTTGGAACTATGAGAAATAACAAGAAATGCCTGCAAAACAAGAAGATTGCAACAAAGAAGCCATCTTTAATGAAGCAAGCAATCTTAGTGGGGCAGGAAGGAAGGGGGGAAAGAGATGGAAAGTTAAGATTGGGAAAACACCCCCACAAAAAAAAAAATAGAGTGAAAAATAAGTATAAAATCAGAAAGCAACAGAAGAGGGAAATGCAGAAGAGAAAATTAGAATTAGAGAGAAAAGGGGGTAAAAGGAGAGGGAGAAGATGAGAGGGAAAGAAGAAAGAAAAAGAAGTTATAAAGGACAGAACAAAATATAGAGAAACGGGACCTATTTTAGAGATATTGGGTGAAAAATTTAATGGAAAAGGGATTCCTGCAAAGGGTATTAAGATAGTATTGGTTATACATAGAAATAGAAATAATTTTAGAAAATATGAAACAATGCCTGATTAAAATGTTTGATAAAATAGCTTATAATAATTAATGGAATGCTTATCAATAATAAATGTAACAAAATGAATATTTTAATGATTTACAAAACATATGTAAAGAGAAATAAGGAAAATTAATTATGGAGATTATATGTGTTGTTAAGGAAGTATGATATTTAATTGAAAAAAATGTTAAAGATGTTTAAGATTTTAATGATTATTAATGATAGACCTGAACTGGAATGGAATGGAATGAGGGTTTATAATTACATATATTTATAATCCTTTTTTAAAAAGAATTAGTGTGTATTATAAGAATGTACCAAGCAGAAATTTGATTGGAAGTTTTGTATTATGTATCATATTGAAGGTCATAACCTTAAGGTATATATTGAAGTTTAATGAGGTTGAATTGATGTAATTAAAAGATATAAAGGTGTCATACTCCAATTAGTAACTACAGGAGAAAATTTGTTTAATGAGAAAAATAATATGAAATTGAAACGGAACAGCACAAAAGTATAAATATAATGATTTGAATGAGATGAGAATAATTAAAAAACTGAGAAAATTAAGGAGGGGAAAAACTATATAGAAAATGTAGAAAAGTTTAAGATATGGAATAGAACACAAAAAGGAGCATGAAATTGAGTTTTGTTCTGTATAAGAAGTTCAACCGACTCGGGACCATGCTATTTTCAAAAAAGATGTTTTACTTGTATTTTGTATGTGTGAAAACCCAAATAAAACTTTATTTATTTATTTTTTAAAAAGGATAGATGGTGGCCAGAACTTTGTGATTGGCATCCTTTTCTACATGGATGGTGATGTGCACAAAAAAGGTCCAGTTGTTGATCGCATCGTTGTAACCACAATCTTGACATTTTTAAAGCATCCTAAAGACCCAGCTGTTACCTTTTAAGTACAAAGTCAAGCAGTAGAACTAAGGTGTTGTGGCCCACCGGCGGCTGATGGAGCTGGCAGCAGAGTCAGACAGCAGTGAGGAGTTTGGGGAGGAATCTGAGCCAGTCTTGGAGGCTGAGGAAGGTTCGGACGAGGGATCTGCATCAGAGGCAGAGATGGGGCCAGGGCAGGCTGGCAGTCATCAGCTGCCTCTGGGCTCAGATACCACTGAGGCTGGGGAGCAATTGGAACCAGTTCCCAGCCTGGGTATACGCAGAGCTGCTAAAAGAAAGGAGCAATTAAGAACTCAGGGTTGAGGTGGGCGCAAGGCCACAGGTGAATGGCCCCTCCCATCAGGATTAAAAGAGGAGCAAAAGGGGAGGGGGTTTTTGCAGGAAACAACTTGCTCGTTTGATCGTTTGTTTGTTACAGCCTCATGAAGATTTGTCTGTAAACCCAGCCTTCCCTGCCAATCGTGAGCATGGAACTCTTTACTAGGTAGTGTTCCAGGATTGATAAAGGTCTGAGATAATTAGTCTACCTTTGCGAGACTGTTTGCCAAGCTGTTGGCTCACTGTGAATGAAGTAATTCACATTACTGTAAATAAGAGAGGTTTTTTGCCAGGACTCAGAATTGACTGAGTGCTTTTGGGTGAGGCCTAGAATAGAACATAAGGAGCAACTTCAGTCTGTCTTGCCTATGACTGAGAATAAGAAAAATACAGTGTTGCGGGATGTGGCACTATAAAATGCTTTCAGTGAGAGCTCTGATCTGGCTAGATCCCCACTGGCAAGTGGGGAAAGATCCAAAGATATGACAAGATGGTTTTCTCTTTATTTCCTTCCTCAAGTCATTTAAAGCAGCTCTTTTCCATGAAACAAAAGGTGATCCATCAATAAAGTTGACCCCTGAGGGGCTATTATTAACTGAAAGTAAATTGTTCTGAGGTAAGGTCAGCTCTCTCAAGTAACCCAGAAAAGAAATGTATCAGCTAAGTCTTCTTTCAAGCTACATTAACAAAATCTTGCAAATCTGGAAATGCACAACTTCCCGCCGCTACTTTTAAATGCTTGATTTGAAAAGCCAGGCCCTTTCTCAACTTCTTTCTGTGACTAATACAGATACAGATTAACAGAATTGGAAGGGACCTTGTAGGTCATCTAGTCCAACCCCCTCATCCAAGCAGACCCTATACCATTTTTGACAGATGGCAGTCCAGTCTCTTCTTAAAAGCCAGTGACTGTTGAACAATGCTGCTAATGCCTTCCATTACATGTGAGCAGGAAATGCCAACCCAAATTTGAGCATTGAGTTGAGAATTACCCTGTGCCTTTTTAAGGGGGCCTATGTTCCTGATGGTCATTATAATTGAAGACTACAAGTTTAAACCTCTAACAGCTCCTGTTGTACCACTTGCTCACTCAAGCTCAGTGAGGTGATAAATAAGCATTTCATACATACACTTCATACATTCCATACAGCTACACTAATCCTATGCAGCTTCTGCAGTCATATGAGGTAGGTCAAGGCAAGGGTAAAATGACTTTTCTGTAGAAGAATTTTAATTAGCTAACAATCCAGCCACATACATCAATACCTGACGGTTAACAATTGCTACTGTTTGGGACTTTTATTTCAAAGTAGCTTTTCCAACATACCTTTTTCTCTTAAAAAAAAAAAAGAGATTAGACATTGATTGGATAATTGTTTAATACAACTACTGCAACCCTTCTTCTAATCTGATTAACAAGATTCTAAGTAGCATTAAGGACATTTTTATTGCACTTGTGGGAACGAATCCAACTAAAATGACCCCAAGGTTGCATACCTCCAAGCACAATCAGTAGTTTTTAACTGATCTAACTATGAAAAAGAAAACAATGGGGAGGGGTTTTTGAAATTCACCATTATTGGAAATTATTTCTGAAATCATATAATCTCTGAAGAACTTGGTTTTGTGTAATATTGTTTGTCTTGAAGTGGTTGCAAAAAGCTTTGTTCCTGATGTCAGCAGGTGTACCTAGAATTGGTACAACCCATTGCTAATTTCTATGGTCTGTTTGATTTCCCTTTTAACTTATCTGAGTAAAGGTACTCCATATATAACTATAGAGGGACAAGGGAATGCCTTGAAAGACAAGAAGAAGAATCACTACCAAGGCAATCATGAGATAAAAGGGATGTGAGCCCAAGGTCAGGAAAGTAATATGAGTAAACTTCATAGACAAGCCCGTCGCTGATTCACACCTAGATAAAGAGAAAGAGGGGGAAGCACATTCAGTCTTGCAAGATTCTGATACTACAGCTTTACAATAAAAGTATTATTAACATTGTATTCCATTGGTTTCCTAGTCTGGTCTGGCTTGAAGGGCTGATAATAATGGACATTGGCATGTTATTATTACAGAAATCCAACAGCTCTTGCTTGCTTTCTAAATCTTTAAGGACTTGTCTTACAATCTCTATTTTTATTTCTTTCTATATCAATGAAGGTATTTCAAAGTGATCCTCCCTAAGGCTCAGGCGAGCTGATAATAAAGATCACATAGCTTACTGCCAAACTGAATGTACAGTGTTTTTATTTGAACTTAAGAGAAAGGAAAGTGATTTTCACTGGAGAGATTATCTTCAACAGGGAAGTTCCACATATCTTTAAACATTTGTCTTGCAATTTCTATTTTGATTTCTTTCCATATCAATGAAGGTGCTTCAAAGTGATCCCTCCTAAAGGCGGGCTAATGATTATTTATTTTTTTATTTTTTATTTGATTTGTCAATTGCTTACAAGATAATAGGTATAAGTATAAACATAGTTATGAATACATGAAATGGGTACATAAATATAAAGCAAAAGCAATAAGGCAGGGATGGTAAGGCACTTGGTGCACTTATGCACGCCCCCTACAGACCTCTTAGGAAAGGGGTAGGTAAACAGTAGACAGTCTAAGGTTAAAGTTTTGGGGGGTTTGGGGGAGAACCACAGAGTCAGGTAATGTATTTCCAGACACTGACCACTCTGTTGCTGAAGTTGTATTTCCTGCAATCAAGTTTTGGTGCAATAACCTTGAGTTTGTAATCTATTGTATGCCTCTTGTGTTGTTATGGCTGACCGCTGAAATATTCATTGACAAGTAAGTAATTGCAATGCATGATTTTATATAGCATACCTTAGATCAGACCGAAGAACAGCGTAATTCAAAGGTTTTCTAGGTCTAGAATTTCAAGTCTGGTGGCATAAGGTATTCTACAACAAGTAGAGGAGTGGGGAACTCTTCTAGTGAAATATTTCCGGGACTTTCTCAACTGTTGCTAATATCAGTATCGTAATATGGGTTCCAGACTGATGAGCTGTATTCGAGTATTGGTCTTGCAAATGTTTTGTATACTCCAGATACTTGTGTGAATATTTACCAGAGAAAAATCTACGTAGGATTAGGTTAACAACTCTTAATGCCTTTTTGGCTATGTATTACAGTGGGCTCTAGCACTTAGATCATTAGGAGATAAGTATCCAAAGGTCCTTCACAGAGCTTGGAGCATCAACAAGGACTTGACTATTCAGCTTGTATTTTATTTTCTGATTTTTTTCTGCCCAGGTATGTAAGAACAGAGCATTTATTGTGTTGAGATTTGAAGTTGCCCATTTGATTGACCCTTCTGATACATAGTCAACGTCTTTTTTGGAGGGTAGTAGTATTTGTCTATAAGTGTTGGAGATAGCTTTAACCTCATCAGCGAAGAGATGCATTTGTTCTTAAATGATGATCACAGAGGTTCATTTTATGTAGAGTATGAAGAGAGTTGGTCCTAGAAACACTGCCTTGGGGGGACACCACTATTGACAGGTAGCAGAATTTGATAGGACGCTCCCGTTTTCCCCATTTGTTGTCTGTTTGACAGGAATGCTTCTATTCAGCTTTAGCAGTTGTCGCAGAGATACCATAACGTTTAGTTTTAGGAGTAGTTTGTCGTGTACCACTGAATCAAAGGCTTTACAGAAGTCTATGGTAGATTGCGTCTATTGTTCTGCCCTGATAGAGTTGTATAGTCCATATGTTTTTTGCAGTGTAAGAGTTGGCAGATTACAGATAGTTTTTTTTTCTGAAACCAAATGTGTTTATTGGAGGTTGTTTGTTCTAAGTGGAGGTTGTTTTGTTTCCCCTAAGTGGAAGCATAATGGATTGGTTAATAATTTATCCCCATGACTTTTACAGGTAATGCAGCATAAGGAAGATTGGTCCTGTAATTTTTCAACTAGGCTGGGGGTCTCCCTTTTTGAAGATGGGGATGACTGTGGCTTTGTGACCATAGGTTAGGCAAGGAGCTGGTCCTGAAAGATTTTTCCAAAGATTATGCTTTGAGGTTCGGCTATGACGGTGGATAGCTTTTGTTAAGAAGTAGGCAACATAATTCTGTCTGGTCCAATTGATAGAGATGGTTTAAGATTGCCTAGTGCTTTTTCAACATTGTCTTCTGTAAGATTGATATGTATTTGATCATTGTTGTTTTTCTGTGGTTTGGCTAGGAAATACTGGGCATGATCCATTGCTTTTACAAATACTGAGCCAAAGAATGTGGTTAAAGAGGTTGCGCTTTAATGATGTCGTCGTTGCAGTCTTTACCTTAGGTCCTAGTCAGGGGTAGGCATGGACCTCTTAGAGTCTTTAGTTTGTTGTTTACAAAAGTTCCCAAAAAAGTGCGGGTGGAATGGTGGCATAGAAGGTTTTCTTGTTTAATGTGAGTAATTGGTGCATTCAGTCTTTATCTGGTGGCATACATTTTTGTATTTGGCTCTTGAAGTTGGAAACGTGACCAGATTTGGTTTTTCTGCCAGAGTGATGTTCTTTTTGGATGTGAAATTTCCTTATTGTTATGGCGGTATCTGTTTGTTTTTTTGTTGTTGTTGTTTTGGGAGTTGTTTATTGGTACATATAGTTTGATGACTCTTTTGACTTCAAGTAAAAATATGTTGTAATTGGTCTTCACAGTATTGCATCCAGCTGAATAGAGATTGCACAAATGCAAGGATGAGAGATCGTTGTCTATATAAGATTCATAGTTTGCCTGTTTTTGAAGTTTATAATGTGGGATTACATCATTGTGATGATTTTTTGTGTGGGCAATGTGGTTGAGACAAAAGTCAATCATATTGTGGTCACTGTTGGAAAAGGATTCTTTAGTTTGTATTCCATAAATTAATTTCAAAAACTATTGCAGAAGTATGGACATCAAGGCAGTTGTTTAGTATTACTGCGTTACTAGTTGCTTCAGTCCAGATAGTAATAAGCATTGTACGAAGGTTGCATCTATGTTCAGTTGTAATTCAGATTACATAGCTTGCCTACCAATAACTGCAATGTTGTATTTTTATTTGAACCTAAGAGAAAGTGAATGGTGATTTTCACTGGAGAGATGATCTTCAACATGGGAAGTTCCACATATCCTTAAATCCTGTAAAAGCTTCCCTCCAGGTCTGCTTAACAATTAAGGCAACAGAAGAAAAGACTTCCCATTCAGTCTAAGAATATGCCAGTGTCTGATTGACTTAGGAAGGCTTCCACTTGAGATCAGAGAAAGAATCCAACTTTTCCTCCATGCATGCCATCTACTCTGTAGCTTCCGTCCAAGGTCGGGATTATACCTGTTCGGCTGGTTTGGCTGAACCAGTATCTCCGAAAATCACCGGTGAGAAAAACCAGTTTGTTCCGATGAGCAGCTGATGCGCGGCCACCCACCCATCTGGCGGCTCCATATGCACCTTTATTTCCTGCTTTTGACACTCAGCTGCATCACGCGGACAACAGATTGTTGCAACGTCACTGTTGACAGAGAAGGGAGAGTGCAGAAGTGCAGAGATCAGTAGGAAAGTCTCTGTGTGGCATGCAAAAACACACCCACCAAGCCTTGCCCACCGAACAGTGGTAAACCAATTTGAATCCTACCACTGGCCTCCTCCAACATAACACACATAAAGTGGATACACGCTCTATAAAGCCACTCATCATAGTGAATAGAATAGCAGAATGAATAGAATAGAATAGAATAGAATAGAATGGAATGGCAATGAATGGAATGGAGTGGGAGGAGTGGACTGGAGTGGACTGGGTAGGTGGAGTGAGTGGAATGGAATAGAAATAGAATAGAATAAGAATAGAATCAGAATAAATAGCTTTTATTGGGCCAAGTTGTGATTGGACACCACAAGGATTGTCTTGGTGTAAATTACTCTCAGTATATGATAATGAAGAAGATACATTCATTAGGGGGAAGAATTCAAGAATCATAACGTACAACACTTAATGATAGTCATAGGGTACAATCAACATCAAATCATACTGGCAAACAGTCAATAAAATTGTAAGGATACAAGCGACAAAAAGTTACCAAGTCCTGGCAATAACAAGTGGGAGGAGAGAGGCGATAAAGAAGTGATGAGAGATTAAACAGAAATAGAAGTGCACACTTTGGTAATAGTTGTGACAGTGTTTGAGGAATTATTTGTTTACAGAGTGATGGCTTTCAGGAAAAAAACTTGTTCTTGTGTCTAGTTGTTCTGGTGTGCAGTGCTTTATAGCGTCGTTTTGAGGGAAGGGAGTTGGAACAGTTTATATCCAGGATGTGAGAGTCTGTAAAATAATTTTCACAGGCTTCTTTTTGACTCGTGTAAGTATACAGGTCCTCGATTGAAGGCAGGTGGGTAGTATTGTTTTTCTGCATTCCTAATTTCTCTGAAGTCTATGTCTGTCTTGGGTTGCAGAACCAAACCAGACAGTTATAGAGGTGCAGATGAGACTCAATAATTCCTCTGTAGAACTGTATCAGCAGCTCCTTGGGCAGTTTGAGCTTTCTGGGTTGGCGCAGAAAGAATATTCTTTGTTGTGCTTTTTTGATAACTTTTTGATGTTAGGTGTCCATTTTAGGTCATGTGATATAGTAGAACCTAGAAATTCGAAGGTCTCTACTGTTGATACTGTGTTGTCTAATGTTGTAAGAGGTGGTAGTATGGGAGGGTTTCTTTAAAAGTCTACCACCATTTCTACGGTTTTGAGTGTGTTCAGTTCCAGATTGTTCTGGTTAGACCACAAGGCAAGTTGTATAGTTGTATAAGTTTATTTGTTTGTTTGTTTATTTTGTCAAACAATTATTAGATAACAGGTATAAGTATAAACATGGTTATAAATACATAAAATGGATACGAATAAAAAAAAAATAGAAGAGGGAGGGTAGGCATGTTTTGGTGCGCTTCTGCACCAAAGTTGTATAGGAATGATGAAGCAACATCTGGAAGTGATGATTTGCAAGCTGCCCTCTCTAAAATGTATTTCTTGATTTCTAGTACACGTATTTCAGGATTCCTAACTTAACATTATCTCATCTTCAGCTCAGTAAAAGCATTCTTCAGATAAATATGGTGGTTGAATGGAGGTCAAAAGCTGTCTCAGCTGCATGCTTATTCAAACACAAAAAAACACAGATGATAATGAAATGATGCAGGAGGAGGAGACTAGGGAAAGAAAAATGAGCTTGCTTTCTTTATCAAGCTTGCTTTCTTTATCTCTTATTTTTACCCATACATGGGTGATTACACACCAGTTCAAAATTTGCTAAAAGATCCTGCTAAGGGATGAGATCAGAGGCTTTGGTTACCTGCTTTTATTGTGAAGTTATGTTTCTTTTAAGAGATACGATAGTTATAAAAGGGAATAAAATGTTTGGATGACTTTCATTGCAAAATAATCTTTATAATAATCTTTCTTGTTTTTTGCATCAAATAAAAGAGGGTGAAATTAAAGCATCAAAACACCAAAGGAAAAATGTGCAGGCATGATCTTGTTTATACTGACAATATTAGATTTGTCTTTCAAAATAGATTCACTACTATTATTAAAAAAACAAAGAATATTGTAATTGTTTATATATTATAATGCTGTGCATTAAAATTCAGATAAAGAGAACTTGTATAACACCAGCTTTCCTTCCATATGTTAAAAAAACTGTTTGTGCTTTTTTAAAATACACATTTCATATTTTTTTCTGATTTCAAGGTTAGATTCTAAAGGGTTCCCCCCCCCCCAATCTATAAGTCTTTTCCACCTGTAAGTTCTTCATATTAAGATACTTAGAAGTGCATTTCATTGGGGTTCTGGGAATGGTCAAATTGTTGTATCCAGAAGTGGCTTGATTGAAGAAACTATTAAGTGCAACTCATTTCTATGACTTTCCTTTGCTTTGTTAATTTCTTGCAGCTCGTGGGTATCAAATTGCCAGCCAGTCAGATCAATCTCTTGTAAAGAAACCAACTGATTTATTAGGCGGGCCAGTGCCAAGACTAAGAGAGCGGAAGGCGTGAAGCCTTGTTCTTGGCTGACGTCTAGAAATGTCAGCTTCTTGAGATGAGTTAATGCCTTCAAGATAGTGAGCCATCCCTCACTTGTCAAGGAAGTCTCTGCCATGTCCAGATGTTGGAGGTCTGCCAAAGGTGCTTTTGTAAAAAGAGAACCTAAGGAAATATGTTTGAATTACATTCAGTCACTTCTTGTTTCTCAGATTATACAGAAAATGTACTGGAGTGTAGGCTTAATCATATATATAATATAAATGAATGTTCAAAAATGGCCTATACCGAATCTTAATATCGAGGAGAATACAAAGATAATGCTTTACATCTTGAAACCAAATCAATTAGTATTTAAGGTTGAAGGATCCTATGTCAGTGTTCTCAAGAGCAGGAATCTGACTTCATCAAGGATTTGGCAAGCAGCTTATATAGCCATAAGAGAGGGGAGATTTACCTAACTACATGAGGTTTTTGTTATGATTTACTGTAGAATGTTTTTTTAATCTCAACTGTCGGACATATATATTGCTGTTTTATTGTGGTTTTTTGTATTTTTTCTAATGTGCTGTTAGACTCTAGGGTTGCTACAGAAAAACTGGTGGCTATATAAATTAACATAGAGTCAAAAAGCATGTTTCCGCATATGCCTGCAGAAGAAAACAGAAGGAAGAGACCTGCCTGACATTTCTGAGGCAAAAAGCAATGACAGATAAAGAAGGGACACAAAGTAAACACTTAACTCTTCATCAATATCCAACTGCCTGCCTGATCAGAAGGCTATGTGGTGCTAAACATTAGTCCCAATATATATAGGGACTTCTAACATACCCAGACTTTTAGAAAACTTAAAGTGTAAAAGCAACAGATTGTTTTCTTCCAAGATACTTCCATAGAAGTTTCATGGAATTATGAATCATGTAGCAATTTAGACAGTGCTGTGGTAATTTAGACCACAGTTCCCCAACCTTTCCGGCTTTGCGGATCAGCTGTGGGGAGGGGGAGAGTGGATGGCTATGCATGAATGGTGGACAAGCATGTATGTATGTACAGCTCCATTTGTGAGAGTGGTGGCTATGCATGCTTGCCGCTCATGCAAATGCTCGAGCACTCATGCAAGTGCTCGCGTAAGTGGAGATGCACATGCGCTCACCCGCCACTTCCGCTGCCTAGTTCCAAACAGCTCAAGGCCCAGCAGTGGGCCACAGACCAGAGATTGGGGACCCTGGTTTAGGTTGTGTCCCAAGAAGGCCTATTATTGTATTGCTAAATACTTAAACATAGTTCTGTTTTTTTCCAGTATACTTCAAAAATATTTCTGAAAAATATTTTCCAGAATATTTATCTAATTTTTGTTTTGTGTCATATTTCTATATACATAAACATGCAGAACATCTGCAAAAGTCAGCTGAAGTATTGGAGGGACTGTCTCAATCAAATCTATCTGTCAATCAGATTTGGCAGAAATGACATGTTGTAATTCTGTGTACAAAGAAAGGAGCCAAGAAGAGACCTGTTCTGCCGCAGCAACCATCCTTGAGAACATCATCCCTTCTGAGGTAAGATTAACTCTGTTCCTGTTGACCTTCTAGAGGAGTCTGAAAACATGGCTTTGTCATCCGACCTGGGATCTGATGATGTGGAGAGTCTGATAAATGGTTGTGCTTTCAAAAAAAGGAATGGCGCTCTTCCACAGATTGTTTTAATATTTTCATTATTTTAAGAGGATTTTTTAAAATGTTTTATGCCTTTTTGGGGGGGGGGGTGCTTGAATTATTTTTGGATTTTTAACTTTATAAGCCACCCGAGTCACAGAGGTAAGATGGCTATATTTATTATATAAATGAACAAATAACCCTTATGATAGCCTTGTGGATCAGAGCTATTGCTTTGGGTCAGTATACATGTGAGTCCTTCACTCTTGTTTTCATGAATCTCATTTAATACTGCAAAATATACTTACTGAGAATTCTGGCCTCAGAGTTGGTAGTTCTCCATTTCTTTAGCCCAAGTTTGGTCAACTGTGGCATTCTCTTTAACTCTTCTAACTTATCAAGGCAAACACTCACTTCATCCACCCAAGGGAACATCAGAATTTTCATCTTTGGTAGGACATTTAAGCTTTCAACTAAAGAAAAGATAAATTCACCTTTACTTCTGATTACTGTTTTGTTTTCCCTCTGTCTTTTTTCAGGATGCTTTTCAATCTCCCAGTGTAGCCTGTAACCAGTTTGGTGATTAACCAAATGAGACCTAGTTTAGCTTTACAGGCATCTGCAAATTCAACTACGTAGAAGCTGCCATTTACACTATGGCATAAATTAAAACATAGTCTGCAAATAAGTATTAAAGAGACATAAGCAATGCAGATAGATAATATGCTGGATTTCAAAGAAATACCAATTCAATATACAAATCATTATTTTATTCCCATTTTTTGCTGCAAAGGGTTCCCACATTCCTATTATATTATTTCTCACCAAGCCATTTAGTTCACAAAAATTGTTCTAGGCTTGTTTGTCTGCAACTCTCGATCAAGCCTTCCCTATCATTACCCCATCTCTGAATTGTATTCTGTTGAATTAGTTTATATAAAATGACCTGCTAGTGGCATTTTAAAAGACGCCTTTAAAATAGGATATTAGTTTTTAGGATGTATTTATTCAATATTATAGAAATTTAGTTTATATAATAATATATGATAAATAATATTATAATTGTATTATATTATAAAATTATAATTAATATAATATATATAACATACATTACATAACATAACAATAAAATAAATATAAATTTATTTTATAAAATTTTATTCAATATTATATAATTCTTATTTTAGGTGTGTATTGTTAGGAAGGACAAGCTATCATACATAAAAGCAGACAGCAAACTTCACTCATCCATATGCTAATTATTTTACCTAGCTGGTAATGAAATGTCCACAGAAGAAAAATGAGCTCAGAGAACACCAAGAATCCAACAATTTTGCCTTGAACTACATGTATTTTCCATTCTTGTATATTTTTCTTTTCAATCTAAGGCCCAAAGTAAGACTGAGATTTCTCAGAACATAGCAGTAGCAATAACACTTAGACTTATACACTGTTCCATAGTGCTTTATAACAGGGGCCTCCAACCTTGCCATCTTTAAGACTTGTGGACTTCAACTCCCAGAATTCCTCAGCCAGCTTTGCTGAATTCTAGGAGTTGAAATCTACAAGTTTTAAAGATGAAGTTGAAGTCCGCAAGTCTTAAAGTCTTAAAATTGCCAAGGTTGGAAACCGCTGCTTCAAAACACTCTTTGAGCAGTTTACAATGTCAGCATATTACCCCCAACAATCTGGGTCCTCATTATACTGACCTTGGAAGGATGGCAGGCTGAGTCAACCTTGAGCTGGTCAGGATCAAACTCCCGGCTGTGAGCACAGTTAAAACCTGCAATATCACATTCTAACCACTGCATCAGCATAGCTCCTCTATTGAGCAAAACATCAAAATATGATCTATGATTGCAACCTTTTTCCTGAGAGAAAATTATCTTTCTCACCTAATCGACAAAGAGCTTCTTTTCCTCCATTTCCCAAAAAATTGTTGGATAAATCAAGTGCAGAAAGTTTGGGTAAGCTGCAAATATTCTGAACTATAAAATAAGAAGCACACAGTGAATTAACTCATCGGCATTGGGAAAGAGTATGAATTAAGATAATTAATCTGTGCTTTGTAAAAAGACCACTGTGATAAATTGCTACAAATAATGACAGAAGCAATAACAATTATATGCGTTTAATTGTTTTCTGAATTTTATTATTTGATCAGAGTTTAATGAGATTAAATTAAATTAAATACAAAGGGATAAAGAAAAAGGTCCAATTCTGGAAGATCCACAGGAAGAAAGATTGAAGACGAAAACAGAGATAAATGTAGAATCACCCTTTTGAGAAACTATGTCTTAAAGGTTTAGCTAAAAGAAGAATGGGATTTTTGGCTTTCCAGATGTGGCTGAAATTTTAATTTCCAGAAACCCTAACCAATAAAGCTATTGTTAAAAGGATCCTGAAAGTTACAGTTTAGTAGCATCTGTAGGACCCCAGAAAAAGGAAGCATTTTCAATTGGTCACCTTGGTTAAAATGCCTGAGAGCGGTAATTTCAACACATACTGAGGGTGCCAGGTTGAAGGCGGCTGGGAAAAATCAGAGTTCAAGGGATGAATAACGTTTTTTTGCATGCAGAAAAGCAGCAAGCTCAGGGGGCATTTCCACCATACAGGATCCAAAAGCAACTAATATGACACTGGTGTCGGACACCCCTAACAACGCTTCTCACCAGTGTCCTAGAGTTGGCTAAACAGTCTGAACTGCATAATGGTTATAAGGTTATTCTATTCTGTGAAAGTACCGTTTTTGTTTTATGGTATAGATTACCTCAACTTACTATCCTTTCTCAAAATTCACAACCAACAAGACTGTTAATATCTAGAGACTAACAGTTTGGGATGGGGAGAATCTGTTCTAGAATTGTAAGCAATACTATTCAGAATGTCATCTGTTTTAGAAGTTTGATATAGCCCCAAGAATGCTATTATTACTGGATAACTTATAAATAGAATAAGTGGATCAAAATAACCAAAAAATTGACATGACCTAGAATTTTTACAGCAGTCGCAGAAATGCAGCAATTAACCAAATAAATTTCTTCTAGTTCTTGAAGATATGATATTGATTTTACTATACTTATCATTCCATCTCCAATATTTGTAAGCTCTTTCAATTGCAATGAATTCAATTTTTTCAAATTCTTTAAGCCTTCAGCTGTAAACAAATTGAGGGGGGGAAACCTAGTTAGCATTTTATTCTCTTACAACTTGCACATCCATAACACTACAGTACTCCCTTTTGAAATAAGTAACATTCTGTCAAGTGCAGAAAAGCAAAAGATATGGAAACATGCGGTAAAAAACTATGCTTGTGCCATTTTCATTATTAAATAGTATTGTTCAATATGATGAACATAATTCAAAGGCAACCAATATCCAATTTTATCTCAAGCATGCATTTCTAAGCAAATTTATTTTCTTTCTTTTTCTTTTGTCTTTTAATAACCCTGTAATCCCTTGCATCAGGGTAGAGTCGAGGCAACTGAACAGAGCTGAGTGTTTACTGTCCGGATACCGTTCCTGTCACCAATGCAGAGTTCGCAGCTCATTGTGTCCAGAGAGAGAAATAGCTGAACTCACAGCCTTCTGATTGTGAGATGAGAATTCTACCTCTAGGCCACTGAACTACTCATGCATTTCTAAGCAAATAGGATGTCTAATTTAAGGACTGACTTGCAAACTATATTCCTCATATCCTGCTAACCAGGAGGAACATGCAATGGATTGTCAATCACTTGAGATGCTTTATTCTATTTTTTTTCAGAGCAGATTAAAATTACTTGACTGGTTACATGCATGGTAAATATTCAGCTTCTTATTTATACTAAATCTAATATTAAGAATTAAAACATGAAATCTAACAAAAGGATAAAATGAAGGAAGAAAAAACAAAGGGAAGGGTAGAATATATAAATGTTATTAAACATATATTAAATATATTTCAACAGAACTCTATAGGATACCATATGGATTCATTCACTAAAGTTACCTAATTTGTCAGCAGTGTTCTCATTCATCTTGATATTATCAAATATAATCTTTTCCACATTAGCAAGGATAGATATTCCATCAAGAAGTCCACCTAAGAAAAGAACATTTGGTTTAAAAGACTCATAATGATATATGGACGGATGGAATTGGATGAACTTGCAGACAGAGAAACAGACACCAATAATATTATTCATCCAAGACAGAAAAGATGCTTTCTTCCATCTCATCTTCATATACTTCTCCATTCTCCATACTACATCCAAATACTTCTCTATCCTTCACATACCTTCAACAAACCTGAAAGTAATATATGCAGGAGAAAATAAAAGGAGATTTTGAGTAAGCAGACATGTTTTCTTTCTTCTTTAAAAGTTGCTCAATCTCAGGGTAGCTTAGGCTTTATCACCCTTTACTGAGAGGGTCAAACTACTTTCCAAAGCATCAAAAGGCAAGACAAGAAACAATGAATGGAAACTAGCCAAGGAGAGAAGCAACTTAGAACTAAGGAGAAATTTCCTAATAGTGGAAACAATCAACCAGTGGAATAGCTTGCCTTCAGAAGTTGTAAGTGCGCCATTGGTGGAGGCTTTCAAAAAGAGACTGGACAACCATTTTTCTGAAATGGTATAGGACCGTGATGGCAAACCTATGGCACGTGTGTCAGAAGTGGCATGCAGAGCCCTCTCTCTGGGCACGCCAGCTGTTACCTGTTGCCCTCCCAGGTTCTGGTGCACGCATACACGCTGGCCAGCTGGTCTTTGTGTGCGGAGGAGCACCAGAAACCAGAAGACCAGCTCCCCAGCACATATGTGCATGCCAGGAAGCTGAGCTTCTGGTTTCTGGAGCGCACATGTGCACTGCCCGGGTGGTCTTCGCGCATGCATTTGCAACAGAAACCAGAAACTCAGCTTCCCAGCATGCACATGCGCACTGGGGAGCTGCTCTTCCAGATTTCAGTGCTCCCACATACACACACGCTCCCATTTCAGCACTTGGTGCCGAAAAGGTTAGGATCTCCTGCTCAAGCAGGGAGTTGGACTAGAAGACCTCTGAGGTCCCTTCCACCTCTATTATTCTATATTCTAATTGTTCTGTGTTTTAAGATGACTGAGGAACAATGCATTATGAAGGTGAAGGATAGGAAATAGGCGATAGGAATAGCGAATTTCATGTTGATATAATTTTCTGCTAATTCAAGTAAAGTTAGGTAGCACTATAATCCAGAACAGAGATTAGGGAAGATGACTTTAACAGAGATTTTATTGATATAGTGGAGTATACTCTACACTAGCCTATGGAACAGAAATACAAGAGTGTATAAAGAGGCATTTTGAATGGGAGTCTGGAAACTCCCTGAACAATATACATAGAGGAATCTAATAGCACACTCCACAAATGAATCACAGTAAACATGTTATTTGTCGACATTATTGTTCGCATACCATGCTGGTTTTCACTCTGCAGGTCTTTTACTTTTATAGTTTTCAGTACCATCATTTGGGTTATCTGTTGCTCGTCTTCGATGCTAAGAGGTGTGGACTCCACAATAAGATCCTGCAGATTTGTACAGCTATTGAGGACTTCCCTCAACTTTCCTGTGAGGCCAGGACATTTGTTGATAATCAGTCTCAGATTTGCGGCAGAACAACATATTTTTTCCAGATACTTAACATCACCCTTTTCTAATTGATTGAAATCTTTTAAGGTAATTTCTAAACCTTTGAGCTTTCTATTCCAGTTGAAGAATAAGGACACTGCCTTTTCGGGGATGACACTTTTCCATGCTGTCCTTGTAGCTGATGAAGTGCCAAAAAAGTCTAATTTGATGACTTCTAACATACTTACACAATTAGAAAAGTAGTCAAAAAACCCAGAGACATAGGTAGGAATGCTCTGGGTATTGATGTACAACTTTTTATCATGGAAAAATTCTTCAAACTCCTCCTTTACAGTTGTTTCAGAGATGCTTTCATAGAGGAATCTAATAGCACACTCCACAAATGAATTTTCCCGAGTTGCTATTAAGCCTTCTTCTTCCCCAGCAGCAGCAATTTGTTCATATTTCTTGAGTTCTTCTGGAACTAAATCACAAGCAGAAGGCAATCCAAAAAGACTACCCCCCTGATGAATGGTTGATAAATGGCTGATAACTTTTCTGGTGGCTTCAGAAGATGATCCACAGGTATACAAAAGTAAACTGTGGTGAGTAGTAATTATAGCTGAGAAACTCTTAATTCTTTTTAGATAACTGAGTCCTCTGGTTACTTCCTCATCACTATGGGATCTCAATAGTCTGGAAAGTCTTCTACCTGCAATATATTCTTGGAAAGATTTATGAAAAAATGTATATGCTACTTTTAGTCTCTGAGCTGTGTACTTGTGCATAAGGCCGATGGATAACAGCACGTTTTCTTTTTCTTCACTGGGAACATCCTCAGAATGAAAAACAAATTTTTGCTCAAAGATTCCATCCAAAGCCAAATTTCCACAGTGAATTAGGCTGAGCCGAAAATGTCTGTCAGTTGTCTCTCTGGTCTTGTGCTTGTTTTTCCCTACCAGCAAATTGTATAGGGTGGAGAACAGAGTGGTTTGTGTTTGTGGAGTGAAAGTGGATTCTCCCATTTGAATGGCACAAGCAATAATCACAAATAAAGGGGTCCTCATAAGGTTCTCCAGCTGAGTCCCTGAATTCTGAAAAGTGGAATCTAAACTCTCCAATTGAGACAGCAGGCCCTCTGCTATTGTGGCTTCTTCCAAGACGTTTTTAACTAGTGTTTTTGCACTTTCCACTGTTAGATCACCTGTTTCAGCAATTAGCGACCCAAACAGCCTCAGGCTTCGAATTGACTCAGTCCTTGTAGTAACAATAACTGTATTCTTGAATCTATGACTTTCTTTTATCAGTGCTTCTATTTCTGGGCAGCTCTGGGATTTGAATTCATCATACCCATCTAAAAGGAAAAGGACTTTTTCCTCTAGCAATTCTAATATCTCCATAAAGTCTTCTTTACATATTCTATAGTTCTTCCTAAGAAGCTGCTCACATATGGTCTCATATAGTCCTGCCTCTACCCCACTCAGGCTGATGAAAAAGACGAGCTTGAACCTCATCAAAGAAGGATGATCTTCATTAGCCCAGAGTAAAGCAATCTTTTTGAGGAGAGTCGTTTTTCCTTTTCCAGCTTCTCCCTCTATGATACAGGGACTTTCAAGTTCATCTAAAAGGGCATTTAAAGTCATTTGTGCCAAGCGGGAATTATGGATATCTTTCTTCCAAAGCAAGATATCAGTATAGGTATTCTTCAAATCAAAGATGATATCAATTTCTTCGCCCAGTGGATGAAAACGTTCAAAGGACTTATGCCTATATAAGTTAGTTAAATCTTGAGCTAAGTAATCAACATCTTGTTGTCTAACTTGCCCATTTGTATCTAAAACAAAACAGAAAGATCTGAATGAAATGTTGCTAAAGAGTACAATTTAACTGATATATTATGACAATACAAACTATATGAGATCAAATAGAGGCAACCTACATTTTATACTAGATTTTAATTAGAGCTGTTGTCCAATCTGAGCTGTAAAAGTCTTGATAAGTAGAAAACCCTTTAATATTTTGCTGCCATTTAGTAATTATCTCAATTTTTGAAGCTCAAATCTTTTTGGAGCCCATTTCAGGGGCTAGTTCTAACTTTCAAAAGCTTTCTCTGGTGTGGTACAATATTCTTGAAAACTACTGATTTCTATAGTTTTAATGGTTCATAAAAGTCTGAGCGGATGACTTTCTCCTGACACACCTCTATCTTAGACAAAATAATAAAGGTTAGTTTGTACTTAACAAAGCAACTAAATTTGAAAAAAATGGTAATCTTAATCAGGATACTTACTATAAGAATATAATAATAATAAATAAAAAATAAATTAGATATCTACTTACGGCTTCCCTGTAATTTCTTAAAAAGGAAAAAATCTATTTTCTCCAGGGATCTCACCAAAATACCACAGGCTTTGTCACCTTTTTCCAAAATGGAGCATATCAATTTTCTTGACGCATCCTGCCTTACTTTTTGGCAAAGGATGCTATCTTTTTCTTCATGTGATAAAACAGATTTTGCCAAAAGACAATCTACAATTTTCTTGATGGTTGCCATCTCCATTCTTTGAGTAAGCTGTTCCCGGTTATTCTCTAAAAAATCCATTGGTGAGAGCAGATGGTTCTTCTCATCTGAGTCTAATAAGTTTTACTCCTTCCCTGAATAATGAACGCTAACTTGGTTTGACTGCAGGTCATAACTGTTATTCTGAATGTTCAAATACAGCAGCAGAAATGGTTGGTAATCCTAGAAGAAATACACAGATTTTAATAATAAAATATAAACTTCACAAATGCACACAGACTGAATCATAGCACCATGCTATGCTAATTATAAAACTTGATTTAAAAAAAAAATCATTTTCCAAGTTTTACATTCTGCATAGAATCTTCTTGGATAAATAATATGATAATATTTTCTATATGGGATGGGAAATGTGAATGTTGAATTAATATATCCATATCTACCATATTTATTTCCCTTCCTGGAATGCGGAAATCCACAGCAAACTGTCAAATCATTGAATCCACCAAAACCATCTCCTAACAGTAGTACAAGATGTTCCAAAGTGGTTCATTTGTGATCTGACTGCCATTAAGAACGGCTAATTCCTCTTACAGTGATGAACATTTTAAAGAAATACATTTCTTCAAGGGACATAACAAATTCTTAACAATCAACCTGGCTCTTTTGACAAGAAGATATGTTTAAAGCAGCAAATGTGCAGTTCGATTAATTAGCAGCAAACTATCAAATATACTGGAGACTCACTGGAGAAGAGCCTAATGCTGAGAAAGATTGAGGGCAATAAAAGAAGGGAATGACAGAGAATGAGGTGGCTGGATGGAGTCACAGAAGTGATAGGCATGAGCTTAAATGGACTCTGGAGGATGGTAGAGGACAGGAAGGCCTGGAGGAATGTTGTCCATAGGGTTGCAATGGGTCAGACCACAACTTCGCAACCACCACCAACAAATATATATATTGTAGTTTTTTTAGGCATCAAGACAACATATAGATTTTCAATGTCCTTCATCAAAATATTTTGAGCCATCTCTGAATTCTACATTGCAGTTGGCTCAACTCATAGGCAGTCAAGAGACCTGGACAGGAATAAAAGCAGTATGCATGACACAATACTAGCACCAAGGAAGGCGGAAAATATCCATAACTTTGTCAGGGAGCTGCTCATTGCTGTCTTTCACCTGCAAAGTTCATTTGTAGAGTTTGGCTTCACCAAATATATTAAGACTCTGGAGCAGTAACCATGTTCTCCCCCCCACACTGCCCTCCAAAAAAAGAAAAAAGGAAAAGCATTTTGATTATGGGAAAAATATAGTATTTTGAAGGAGCCCCAGGAATCCTGAACTGGAGCTGCAGGGGCTGGATCTTGAGAAGATTAACAGACCGATCTGGAGCTGTTTCAAGTAAAGAAATGTTCTCTGTCCATGTTTCCCACGCCCCTTCCTCCCTCCCTCCCTTCCTTTCACATATGTAAGTAGAAATAATCTTCAGAGAATACCCATCTCTTGTTACAGTTGTTCTATAATACAAATCTAAAACAATGTCTGAAATGTTCAAAGTATGTCAAGCAAAAAGAAACATACCTGTTTTGAGAAGCTGTTCGGGAAAATGTTACTAATCGGTAGCAGTTTTAAGTTCCTTCTCACACCCAGTTGTCGAACTTTTGACACTTGTTTCACTTAGCTCACAGAACACTAACAACACTTCCGGTTTTCAGAAGAGGGGTGTTACAAGAAAGGGTAGTGCTTACAGAAGGAAATACTGTCATTCAAAGACAGCTCTCCACAACATTCATTACAAATAATCTGGCAAGGAAGCAAGTGTATGTATAACTTAAGTAAGGCCCAGGTGCTTGCTCTCAGTATGATTTCAGCTGAAGTATAAACGTGAGCAGGTGGAATATACTCAATTCTTTGCCCAGAAAAATTCAAAGCTCTCTTTTAAAGTGAATTAAAGTTGTGACTTCTTTGTGGCAACATTACAGCATCTTCCTGTGCACCAGAGAAAAATGTTTTAAAATAAAATTAAAATTTATCTAGATCTGCACATGAAGCCATCATTATGAAACACAAAGGCCTAATTCAAGCAGGTTTAGAGAATACATTTTTATAGAGCTACATTTTAGTTGATGGAATGTACTGATACAGGCCAAGGAGTGTAGAACTTTTTGCTAAATATAAATTAACTAGCTGACTAAATATTCTGGACTCAGAAATTAAACATCTGTGATCAGGATATTAAAGATGGAATGGCCCACCTACATGGGCCAAGAATAATAAAAGTAAGTTGAAAACTAAAAAAATCAACAACTGATGCATGTCCTTGGGCAAGACTCCTAATAAGAACAATGAGATCTTCTTACACAATTGACCACAACCTCCCCTTTGCTTGGAAAACCTAAAGGAATGTCATATCTCTGGAAAGTATTATGTTTATCATCTGCTATGTATTAGGCTGTAATAAGAGCCAGCTGGATCATACCAAAGATTTAGAAAGTAGGAGAAATAGTGATCCTGTAAAAATTAGACATCAATTGCCACACATCCCATTGCCATATTTGAACATCAATAGTCAATGGGAAGAGGTGGTGGAAACTATAATTCTAAAATATTTAGTGAATCACTCCACCATTCTGTTCCCACTGTGATTAGCCAAACACCTATAGGAAGCATCCAGTAGAGTAGGACATAAGGTCAGTAGCACCATCTTGTTCATACATCCCACCAGGTCTTTCTTCTTTAATTTGTCCAGATAGCCTACCAATAAACAACATTTCAACAGTAATGTTTGTTGGATAAAGGACTAATAGGATAAAAGTGTCTCATGGACAAGACTAACCAGCTAAGCATGCAAGATTGTGCTTCCATCGCCTTGATAGGACTTGCCCAGTTGGAGTTTAATTCCAAATGGATCTGAGTAACTTTATTCTAGATGCCTAAATTATTCTTCCCAGAAGGTCTTCAAATGTTCTTGTAGCCTGTTCTCTGCAACAATGAAGGGGACACTTTATAAAAGGCTGCTGGACAGCTATTTGTGGACATGATAACAACAGGAAAAATATTAACATTTTGTTACTTTTTTTGCCACAATGTAAGATTGGTTCTTCCCTGTTGTAAACCTGTAGGTCTTATCTTTCTCCAGTGTCATCTAGGCATCTCTTCTGCTGTTTCATCTGCTGGAGTTTTTCAGAAACCCACCCCAAAAAAACACCTCAGGTTTTTTTTTTTCACACCTTACAGTGAGAGGCTACATAGGAATCATCCAATCTAAGTTCCCCCTCACATACCTATTTTAGAGTGCAACAAAGGGTTCAGTTGAATTATCCACTGAAAACTCAGGAAAAAGCCTAAGTAATTTCTGGAACTCATCCTTCTGAAACCCTTCTGGAACCCTAACCAGAAAAGAGAAAGCAGTCGTAGAGTGACCCAACTATAGCAAGAGACTAGCAGTTTATCTTTCATTACTAGCTCACAGTGCAAGTACTTGTCAGGCTCAAGCTCAAAGATAACACAATGAAATTCAGTGAAATCCACCCTTTTATTTGCTTACACGTGAGGGACAAAATCTTGCCAAACTAAAGCTATATCCATCCATTCTAATATATATATCCTGAGAGATCCTAAGATGTAGCTGAACATCTTTCTCCCCTTCCCCAGTGGCGGATGAAGGCTCACTGATGCCCTAAGCACTGACAAATCTTGGTGCCCCCTCCTTTGTACAAACTGTACAAATGAAGCCAAGCTTAGGTTACCTAAAAGTTTTTGTGGTGCCCCCTTTGGGCCTGGTGTCCTAAACACATACTTAGCCTGCTTAATGGTTAATACACCTCTGCATCTGGTTCAGCACTGTGGGACTCTTAATTTGGGCTTCTCTTTGGAATGTACAACTGCTTCTACCATGAGAAAGCTCTGTTGTTGCCAAGACTCCATCCATGGCTTCTTCTCTAGGTGCACATTCTATCACACTACCCTATAAAACCCAAACCAACATGCAATCACCAATGCTCAAGTCAATGGTTGCCATGAATTCTTGAGCTGCTCCAAATTCTACATCACCAATGCAGTTTGAAGTTACCAAGAACTAGCCCTGGCAGTCTACCGTCAACAAGGTGACAAAATCTAGGCAGGAATGCTTCTGTGCAGCTGGGAAGTCACTATAATAATAATAGTTGAAGGGCTCCATAGAGCTCAACTTCAACCAGAGGGTTTCACAGCAGGATGTCTGTGGAGCTGTATTCTGAAATATATCTAGATAACGGTTGCTCCCACATGACCTGGGACTATTGCATTCTGTTGTATCATGAATTAATTTCCTCAGATTGTATTTGGTATAAAAAAAGTACTGGACTCTTATACCAACACTACCTGTGCCTCACTACGAAACTATGTGATCGAGCTTAGCTTTTAGGAAGAAAAATAAGGAGGGGGGGGATCTGCCTCTGCCTACCAGCATCCATCGGTAGTCATCTGACTAGTGTGTGAGAGACTGTCAAGTGTGTGAGAGAGCTGAGGGCTATTTGCAAACTGAAACAGTATTTGCTGTGTGAGCAAGGAAACAGCAAGGACCCTGGGCGTGGCTTAGCTCAACTGTTCTGTACTAAAGCTGGTTGCTGCTGTGAAACTAAAACTGAAACTCCTCTCCTCTGCTTGTGTTTTGCATTTGGAAGAGATTTCTTTTCAGGTGGTTAGGGGGAGTAGAACTCCTTAACATCAGAGCGTGTTAATAATAATATATGAAATACTAATGTTCTGATGGTCATTTTGAAAAATCCTTTCTTAGTGAGCACCTAGAAGCCAAAATTCAGGGACTGTTTCAAAAGTGAAGGAAGGGGCAAATTCACCCCACTCTCAACAAATAAATACCATTTCATATGAAGCATTAAAATGTATATTATATACAAATTAATTTTTTATAATTAGAAACAAACCCATAAATTATTCTTGCTCAAGGTAAAAGATGAAACTGGTTACATTTTTTAGCTTGCTCATTTTTTACATTTAATATGGCAAGTCCAGATAGCCAATCCTGGAACATTGTGCTCAAGTAATTTTTAATCTACGTCAATTTTCAGAAAATCCATTTTGCCCTTGTTTCTTCCCCTGAAATAGCTTTAAAAAGCACCAATGCTTTTACATATCTGAGACAATACATACATGTGAGACAACAGAAGACAGGATTGCTCATTAGCAACCATGGATAGCTGGCAGTGAATCAACTGTTTTTTTTAATTATAAAATTACAAACAAAATTTTAAAAGTATAATGCACACAATAATATGAAAGTATTAAAGTAAAATGTAAAAAGCAGAGCAATATAGAAAAACATAACAATATAAAAAAAGGAGAAAGCCAGCAATTTATGGTACAGTAATTTGTTACTATAATCTCTGAGAACACACTAAACCAAAATAATAGAATATTTTCTTGGTTAGCAGGATAGGAACATAGACATTGGCCTGGTTCACTACATGTTTAATCACAAATTGATTATTTTTAATTAACATACTTATACCACATTGTCCTATCAAGGGCCCAGATTCTGGTGTTATCCATGAAGTATTGACTAGGATTGGGGAAATCCATATTCTAGTCCACTTTGAATTACAGAAACTCATTGGATGGCTTTGGGCCACCTGTCTTCCTTCAGCTTGAGTATAAAATAACTAACTCCCTCATGTATGTAAACCTTAAGCTTCTGGAGAAAGTGTGGGATATAAATCTAACAAATATCAACCTTTTAATGTTGTTTTTATAAACAGCCCCCAGATACATGCTGAAGTCTTTTTAGATAACACTGTACTGTTTTCTAGATTTGAAAAAAGAATCAAATTGCTTGTATCTACATTTTTACTGGCGGAATTCTTTCTATCCTCTGCTGCTAAAAGTAATTGAAAGGATCTTTCTTTCTGTTGCCCAATATCTTTGGCGCATTAATGGCCTTGAGTGATGCATTTCTGCCAGGAAGTTTATGTTAGACTGCAATCAATTCCTGTTTCTGTCTCTAAGGTTCAAAGCTGATGCAAAAGTGACGGAAAGTGCAGAGGGCTAAAAGTAATTTGGCCACAACTTCAATTGTATTCAAGGCATATAAGAAGACATGTAAAAGCATCAAGAAATGCTTCTAACCCCAGAAAAAGTTTTTGAAAAAGCGCATCTGGAGGGTGTTTGAGCTTTGGTTTATCTGAAAACCATGACCATTGTAGCATAAGTTGCTCCAACTGTAACTGACCGCTGGAACTCCGTGCTGATCTACTGCAAATCACTCAAGAGATCTAACAATAAATAGATTCCGTCGATACATTCTGCCTCCTCAGCATTACAATCCTGACTGAGCCATGAATAGATCAGCAGAACAGGCGCTTTGCTATTTTCTACGAAACAAAATAAACGCGCAATGCAAGGAAGTAGCCCATCAGAGTGTCATCGGCTGAGTGTCAAGAAGCCAAGCTCCTTTCGTGGCGGCATCATCATCATCATCATCATCATCATCATCATCATCATCATCATCACAGACGTGGGAGTTTCAAGCAAGGCGGCACAAGATTGACCGCACCCCCTTTCCTTTCCAGAAGAACTGTCACCCCGCCCTCTCCACCTCGCTCCCATTTTTTTTTTTTTTCCTTTCTTCCGTCTCCCGTCTGGTCCTGATCCAACCAATGGCCAAGCAGCAGGGCTCTCCAGACCAATGAAATCCAGTTCCGAGGCAATCGGGAAGAAGATCTTAGCAGCCAATCAAAGAGGGCTTTACGGGAGCCCAATCGGAAAGTCGATCTCAGGTTTGCTGCTTGATGCTCAGTCAGCAGCAGCAGCAGCAGCAGGAGGAGGAGGAGGAGGAGGAGGAAAGGGATGATCTCGGCCTCCGCGGGTTGCTGTTGACCGGGCTGGCCGGCGGGTTCCCTTCGGCCCTCTCTCGGCTCTCCGACCGAGCTGTCGCGGCGGGCGGAGCGATGCAGCACCCGGGTGCCCCCAAAGCTTCGCCTCCGCTGCAGCCTCTCTACGCTCCCAATAACGGCGATTTCACCTTCGTCTCCTCGGCCGATGCCGAAGGTAAGAACCGGAGTGGGGCGCAGGGGGGGAGCGCCTGATGCGGAGAGGGCACCCCGGGGGGCTGCCTGGAGGAAGGAACCGAACAGATGCCAAGAAATCCGGAGCCCTCCGGCGCAGCCTGGTCTGCGTGGCAGAGGCACCTGCGGGAAGAGAGGAGGGTTGGGCTAACAGGTCCGGTAAATAAGGAGGGATCGAGCAATGGTGTTGGTGGAGGAGGAAGAGGAAGAGGAGGAGGGGAGCGTGGAGCTTTACTGAGTTACGCAGAGCCGCTAAAAAAGGGAGTGCAGACTAAAACTGGGTCCTGGTGGTTTCCTTCCATTGTTTGTGGGCTCTCTTCCATTTTTTACACACACACGCACACACACACACACACGCACGCACACACCAGCGCACAAGGCTGTGGATGTGGCACCTTGGTTACACACTCTGATAGGGCATCAGCACAGATTGCTGTTGTGCATCGATCTCTGTAGGGCACATTTTGAGCAGCTTGCTGGGAGTTGTAGTCAAGTTACACCCACCCACCCCCCAGGGTAACACTTGGGGGTGAATCAGTTGTTAATCAAAATGATAATAATAATTGAAGTTGAAAACTTGAATTGATCACATCCAGTTAGTATGATTCACATGGGCTTGGAAGTATTTTGGGAGGAGGATGGAAAAAGTGAGAGTACAGTGTTTGAAGCATAAGGTTTACAATCTCTATTGATCATGGCAACTGTGGTTTACATTTGATACCAGAAACACTAAAACTTTTGATAACCAGTTGCTGAAGGACATAGAAATGAATTTGCAATTGAAACTGCAGTTTATTAACAACCATGTGATTAGCTGCTTCAGACAAAATGCTGAACTAGACATGCCTTTGAGCTGAGTTAGTCGGGATGCCCTTATGTCCTTAAATAATGCAGGTAGCCCTCCACTTATGATGATTCATTTAACCACCATCCAGAGTTATAATGACATTGAAAAAAAATGACTTACAACTGGTCTTCATACTTCTAACCATCACAGCATCCCCATGGTCACTTGATCAGCATTCAGGTGCTTGGCAACCAGCTTGTATTTATGTTGGTTACAGCATTCTGCGATCATGTGATCTCCGTTTACAACCTTCCCAGGGAATCTCCGACAATCAAAGGGAGAAGCTGGATTTGCTTAATGATTGCAAGGTTTGCTTAATTATCTTGGTGATTTGCTTAATGACCATGGCATATGCAGTCACTCTGGATAGTGGGATGGGTGGCAGACAAATTTAATTAATAAATCAAGGAGAGAAGCAATCTAAATTAAGGACAAATTTCCTAACTGAGAATGATTAAACAGTGGAACGGATTACCTTCAGAGGTTGTGGGTATTTGTCTGGAACGGTATAGGACAGCAGTACAAACTCGGTTTGTCACGGTGGTGTCACATGACATATCAGGACTTTTTCCCTTTGCTAAACTGGGTGGAGGCGAGGCCAGCAAATGACACACCTGGCCTGTGGGCTGCAAGTTTGAAATCTCTGATATAGAGTCTCCTGCCTGAACAGCGAGTTGGACTAGAAGACCTCTAAGGCCCCTTCCAATTCTATTACTCTGTTAAATAGGATAAAATTGGGTGTGACTAGTGTAACAATCAAATTGCTTAGAGACAGACATTCTGGTGCCAATCGTGATCATAAATAGAGGACTACTGTGTTAAATATTGATATTTCTCAGGTTTTTAATGGAAAACTTCAAAGCTTAACTAGTTCTGTATACTGTATTTAGCTCTGCACATCAAAACTGAACATCTTATGAGTTCTACTGATGGTTAAACTGTTCTTTTTTTAAGTTAAACCTCCTTCAGGCTCTTCAATCAAAGCACTTTTGTGCAGTGAACAGAAGAGCATAGCAGCAGCTCTATGGATTTTTGAAAGAATAGATGCAGTGCTTCAGCAGTATCTGAGCGTTATTGTTGCAGAAATAACAGACCAAGTTTTTAATCTACCCTGCTCACTGATCAAACAGTCATCTATTTTGTATAATTGGGACAGAGATTGGCTGCATCTTATTCTAGATTGTGAAAAAGTATCTTATTCTTATATATAATAAATTAAAACACAGATATTTTCTCCAATTCTTTATTGTTTTTAGATTTGTCGTATAAAATTGCTTTGCCCAAGTCTTTTAACTTATAAGATTTTAGAGAAATTATTGTCGGTAAGTAATTGTAAGTCTTATGCAGTTTAAGAGTCTTTCCCTTTTGCCTAACTACATCACTGACAAATTTTAAAAAAATTATATTTTTCTGCCATGCCATCTACATGAATGTGGACTATGTGATGATACAGGAGAACAAACACATTTTATAACTTATCCTGTCCTCACCCTAGCGTTTCATCTGTCAGTTGTTGTTTGGCTTTTTTTTCATGTAATGTTGTTTTGAAATAATCCTAAGACTGTGTTCAAGTTCAGCCTGAATAACAGCTGGGAGGTGGACAGACATACAAAAACAGCAGAGTAAAGGTTACTACAGACTCCTGTGCCAGTCTGCTGTTTGAATTATCTAGTCCAAATCTTTGAGTCATTCATTAGTTTAAAGACCCGGAAAGTAAAGAGATCTTCTCTGCCTATTATTTCTCCTTGCTTGGGCAGCTGATTTACAGGCTGAGAGAAGTGGAAACTGAAAGGTGTCAAGATCTAAATCTACAGATCAAGCCTTGTCTCTGTGATGAGGGAATGATTTTCCTGTCAGCTGATAATGAGAAGATGGGAAAGTATTATCTTTCCTACACAGGAAATAACAACACCATCCTCTAGCAGCAAACAAAAGCATATATGGACAGCAAATCCTATATTGTTTTAGTTTCCTGTTGGGTAATCGGGGAGGAGAGCATTTCAACTGAACTATAGGGAAGAACCAGCTGAAACTTCATGCTAAAGTGAACATTTCAGTTCTCCATAATATATAATATATTGGTATTTGTTATGGCTTTTTGTGAAACATATCAGATGAGCATGGCACCCCTTCCTGAAGTTTTGAAAAAGCCAGGTCCTTTGGAAAGCTGGTATTGTTGCTGTAAAAAGTGTGTCCAAGTGTCTGCCCACGTGTGTTCATGCTACTTTGCTGGTGGCCCCAAATCTAGTGTCATTTATGCATGCATCCAACAACCTCTGAAGCAGTCACAAGCCTTCCAAAGGATATCATTGCTTTAAAAATTTAAAGTTCATGTTAACACATTTTTGCAATGCACTTCTTTTGAATTCTTTATGCAACCGATGTATTTCTTTGTAAACTATTTTCTTATATGTGCTTATGGATAATTTAGCTTCTTTCATTCTCTTACAGTTCTTTTAGCTTAGGGTAAGATGCAAACTCATCCACTTTAATTTTTAAACTGTGTTTTCTTTTGTAGAATGAGTTGTATATCAGGTCAACCCCAAAACAAATCAACAATGCAACAACGTAGCATGATATGAGAATTAGGCCTAGCAACCTTCCCTTTTTTTATATCAATACACATTCCAGTAGAGCAAAAATGTATTCTTGACTTCTCTTACATTTTTTTTTGACTTAAGATTTAAGTGGCTCAATAGCATCTACAGATGTGAAACTCAACCTTGGAGGCGGAAATGTGGAATTTATGAAAGAATCTACAGCAACTACCTTCCTGAGGCAAAGAGGTTATGGCTGGCTTTTAGAGGTAGAAGATGATGACCCTGAAGATAACAAACCACTCTTGTAAGTAACATTGCCTTGAAATTCTTAATTTAGCTCTGACATTGAAACTAATTTCTTGTTTTAGACCAAGGGCTGTGATTTGTGATCAAGGAGTTAAATGAAAAGAAAAGTTGACAAATAATTCTGTATTTATTGACATTTAAATACATCTATCATTTCAATATTTTTGTACACCATAGAAGATTCCATTTTGGCAACATGTCATATTGTACTGTTTAGAAAACATCATAGATTAAAAAAAATTTTCAGTAGAATTAATGTAAAATTATTAAAAACTTTAATCAGAAGTTCAAAGCTATGATAAACAATTGCTTAAGGTGTGTATATTTCCATCTGTATTTCATGAATAAAAGGACATAAATTTATGACAATAGTATAATTATGGATTATTTTTGACTTGCACCTTCTTTTTCATTTCCTACTATAATTTTCTTTCCTAGGGAGTAAGAATATAATCATTATTCTCTTGCAGTATTTAACGTGGAATAATATAGCTGTCAGACAAGGAATGGCTTAGCTTACTGTTTACTGTTTGCTAGTATTAAAAAGTGTCCGCACTTCCACTTGTTCAATAATAGGTAAATATATTTTGGGGGGAAATCTTTCAGTGCTGTGTTTCTTATACAATTCATAAAATCTGCTTTCTCAAATAATGCTAAGCCATAATTTCAGGATATATAATGGAAGTTCTACTTTTTTGTAACAGAGAAGAATTAGACATAGATCTGAAGGATATATACTATAAAATTCGGTGCGTCTTGATGCCAATGCCTTCTCTCGGATTCAACAGACAAGTAGTAAGAGATAATCCCGACTTCTGGGGCCCTTTGGCTGTTGTCTTATTCTTCTCAATGATCTCATTATATGGACAATTCAAGGTGGGTGAATTGTTTTTTAAAGCACCTTCATTATTTTAAGCTGTCATCAACTGTTAATACAGCTAAACTGTTATCAATCAAATATTAAACTTGGCTGCATCTTCATATAGAAGCTTGAATATATTCTTAAAAATAACTGGAATATGGTTCTTTTATCTAGTGATGGTTTTTCTCTTAAATTTTATTTCTCCTTCAATAGATTGCCTGTGCTTATGTTATTCTGCTTTATGTTTATTTTTAATCTACTATTTCCAAGTGAAAGTGGAATGTGTTCTGCAGACTGAACTCTTTTGGCCCTAATCCATTGATAATACATTACAGTGGTTGACTCCTTTTTGAACTGTAATTTTGCAGAGGCCTACTGGATCAAGCTGAATTTCATACACAGGGCTTGAAGATAATAGCAGCTCATAGGAACAACTGTTTGAATCTGAAAATTCTATTTATGCAAAATAACTAAAACTATTACTGCTGTTACTGTTATAGTTGATCAGGAACCACTGATTAATGTGATCCATAATTAATCACTTTTAAAGTTTATCATTTATGTTATCAAATTTAGAGAAGTTATTTCAAGTATCATGGAATTCAGTAGTGCATTAATGAACAGAGTACTGCATTTAATTTTTTTTATTTGTTATGTACTCAGGATTTACTAGGGCTGTACCTTGGATTTGAGGTTGAAAAGACATTTTGGAGCAAGTCTAAGAGCATATGTTGCATCTATCAGCATCTCCTTTAAAAATCAACATGACTTTGCAAAGTGGCTGTATAAGAAAATACATATTTGAATTAAGGATCTGTTGATAAGTGTAATGTACATATTCAAGCCCACTCTAAAGCCTAGCACTTTTCTTGGATTTTCTGTCATTTAGTTTAATTATGGTAATCACAAATTTTCATAATATAATGCAACCATGTTATGAAAACTTGGGAGGATTTTGTCCAGAATAAGGCTTGCACAATTGCATGAACAAGAGTGAATGGGGTGATTGAATGTATTATTTTTCAATTTAATGAAGAGTTTTTGTTTGTCAAAATTAATTTTTCAGTTCATAAGTAACCATATTGATTAAAATATTTAACCATTTCTTAAGGTGGTATCCTGGATTATAACTATTTGGATATTTGGATCCTTAACAATCTTCCTGTTGGCCAGGGTTCTTGGAGGAGAGGTAAGAATTTTGTGAAAGTGGACTTGGTATTTGAAAGTTCAGCTTAAATTATTTTTAAATTGGGCTTAGTTATATGAATTGTCATTCCTTAATTGCCCATTTTATGGTCCTATCTATGAACAACTTGGATGAATACTAGTTGCCCATTATTATTGGTTTATCAGAGGATATCGACAAGTAAGCTGGGAAGTATAGAAAAAGAAAACATTGAAAAAATCTGTTTATACCACTGAGACAATTCTGCTGTTAAACACTAAAATCCAAATTAAAGTGTTCAAAACAAATGGGTATCCAACCTCTATTCAAATATATCCCTTTCAATATAGTTTTTCTTTTCAACATCTTTTTCAAATCAATCCTTGTCTTTTAGCATACCCTTTTCAACATCCTTTCTTGAACTGATCTTATTAGGAATATTTTTCTAACATGAAACCAGAGCCTGCCTTCTTATAGTTTACATCCACCATTATCCAAAATTTTGATCATTTAGGACAGTGGTCACCAACCGGTGGGCCGCGGCCCACTGGTGGGCCATGAGAAAATTTTGGTGGGCTGCAGAGAAATCTCACCCTCAGAGCAACCCCACAAAGCAATTAATCCAGGCTGCATAGAAACACAAGGCTGCGCTGCCCACATGGCCCACGGGAACCCTCCCCGCCCACTCTCTCCTTACCCAATAAACTTGCCTGCTAAATTGCTATTTTTCCTTTTTTCAACCATCATCTGTTCTGCTGTGCTGGGAGATTTAGATTAGCTAGGAAGCAGGAAATGGTTGGATTTCTTGCTTTCTAGCTAGTCTTTAGATCTTTGGCTCAGCACAGCCAAACCTCCCTTAGGACTGAAGGTTTGCTTGCAAGCAAATTTCAGTGCAGACTCAAGGCAAGCAAATTTGAGAGACTGAGCGAGCCGATGGCAAATAGATCATTGAATGATTCTGTGAGCAACTCAATCTGCCTGCCTGGTTTGCCTGATTTTGGGTAAAAGTTGCTCTTTTTTTTAAGTAAAAAATTCAATATTTATGTGCATGGTGTGTTGTGAGTTAATTTTGTGAATTTATTTGCTAGCAAATTTTATGTGACAGACTGAACTCGCCAATGGCAGATAGAGATCTCTGAATGAATCTGTCATTCTGTGAACAACTCAATCTGCCTGCCTACTTTGCCTGATTTTGGGTAAAAATTGCTCTTTTTTTATAAAACATTCAATATTTATATAAATATTTATAATATTTACATACAAGCCATGTCCAGCCAGTCACATGACCACCAAGCCATGCCCACAAATCAGGCCACGCCCACAGAACCGGTTAGTGATCCTTGGGATCTAAAATTACGGGTTTGGTGGTCCCTGAGGTCCAAAAGGTTGGCGACCCCTGATTGACTACATGAATGACTACATGAACAAGAGGATTTGGGAATTAGACTTGTAAGAACATATACGACTTATGTACTCAAGCTTGATCTTTGTCAGTAGACTGAGTTACTGGAAACAATGACTGAAGTATTTTAAATTTACAGGTTGCATATGGTCAAGTTCTTGGAGTGATTGGATATTCTTTACTTCCTCTTATTGTAATAGCACCTGTACTCCTGATAGTTGGATCATTTGAAATTGTTTCTACTCTAATAAAAGTAAGTTCAATATCATTCATGACCAGAAGACCAAAATATCAACAATATAACAATTTTATACATAGTACCATGATGGCGAACCAAGGCATGCATACCTGGAAGTGGCAGGCAGAGCCCTCTCTCCAGGCACACCAGCCGTCACCTGTTGCTTTTCTGGATTCTGACACGCGCATGTGCACCAATCACCTGGTTGTCATGTGCATGGGAGTGCCAGAAACTGGAAGAGTGGCTCCCTGGTGCGTACATGCATGCCAGCCAGCTGGTCTTCGCATGCACATGCACGTTAGAAACCGGAAGACCAGGTGGTTGGCGCGCACTTGTGTGCCAGGAAGCTAAGAGCTTCAGGTTTCTGGCACTCCCGTGCTGTGTGCCAGGAGCTGCTCTTCTGATTTCTGGTGTGCACGCACACGTGCGCGCTCCTGTTTCAGCACTTGGTATTGAAAAGGTTTGCCACCACTGCAATAATATATTATGCAGCTAGTATTCATGTTCTACTTTGCTTCTAATTTATGCCTGTAAATTGAGAGCCAATTCACTCTAGTGCAGAACTGTCAAACTCCCAGCCTGTGGACCAGATGCGTCACATGCTGGCCACACCCATGGCCAGTTTAGTAAAGGGGAAAAAAAGTCTCGATATGTCACGTGACGCTGCTATGACAAGAGTTTTATACCCCTGCTCTAGTGATTATGGCTAGAAAACAAGAAACCATGAATTCAAGTCCTTAGCCATGAAAATCAGCTGGGTCACCTTGGGCCAGTCTCTCTCAGCCCAACTCAGCTGGGTTTAGTAAAGCTTGACTTACACTGTTCCATCTTTTAATGGCTATATTCCTATAAATAAGTACTTTGATGCTGAAGAACATCAACATATTGTACGTTTTTCACATTAAAAAGATATAAAAGAAAAAGGAAACCAGCTTGTTAAGGAAGCTTTCAAAAACAGTTGAATAACATTACTTTTTTCTCCAAATAATAATAGACTACTTTAAAAAGGGGAGGAAAACAACAAAACCATCTTGTTAGGACTTTCTCATTTTGTAAATACAGTCATTTGGTATTATAGTACTGATTTGGTATTAATTGGAGATCAGCTTCCTGCTACATAGTATCAAATTGTCCACACAGCAATAATTTTGGATTACTGTGCATAACCACAGTTTATTCTCTTGTTTCTTTATAAAAAAAATTCTGTGCAGTTTGGGACTTTCCTTGCCCTGATAACATTTCTTTTTTTCTTTCTGCCAGCTTTTTGGAGTATTTTGGGCTGCATACAGTGCTGCTTCCTTATTAGTCGGTGAAGAATTTAAAACCAAGAAGCCTCTTCTGATTTATCCCATCTTTTTATTGTACATTTATTTTCTGTCTTTATATACTGGGGTGTGACCAAAATTGCTAGATTTGAACAAGGACATTTTGATCACCATAAAGACTGAACTGTTGGTGGATAGAAAAGGCAAGTGACTGTATCCTATCAGGCGGATGAAGTTTCAGTAGTATATCCTTAAGTACATCTGTGTATTATTATTTAAGCATTTTTAATTATATTACAGATTTAAACCAGAGTTTTAGGTTTGTTAGATTTTTAATGAATACGGATGGTAATATTTATAAATATGTCATTTGAAGAAACTTATTACTTTTGCCAAAAGCACGAGGTCCATATGATAGGTAAACTGTCATGGAACTTGAAAAAAATGAGAGATTATTTGAAACTATAGTTCCCATAAATGTATTCATCAGCCAATCCTCATCATTCCTATATTTTAATGTGTAATCTTGTCCAGTCTTGACTTGGCTATTGAGTTATCAGTTCTGATTTAAAGTTTTATGTTGATTAAAGATTGGTTTAGGAAATTCCATCATAAAGGGAATTTATGGTTGTCATTACCATCACATGAAATATTTGAAATAATATTTAGTAGTATTTGAATAAATCCTTTTTCAAAAAAAAATCACACTGTAAATATGTCATAGCAAAATATTGCTTTACAAAGTTGATTTTGAAATCTTTCAGAAAAAAGTTTTTATTTGCAGCTTTTTGAAAGTGGTAAGTGGAAAAAAGTTTAAATAAATAGTATGATTCTGAAAAAATTCTTCAATAGAATAAACATTGTTTTCTTCAAAATTGAACTTGTTTTTATAACACCTTGTTTTGCTCTTTATGTAAACTGGTTTTGGGGTGAGTAAAATTGTTAGTCACAAAGTTGCATTTGCAATTTGATTATCAAGTTTAATATGAATTGACATGATTGAAATGGTTCTTTAATATAATTGAATATTACAAATGAAAAAGACATTGTAAGGATTTTCATAGTTTTATCATTTGCAAGACACATATTTAATCTAGTCTGCTTATTCAGATAAGCAGATATAGACATACAAATATTTTTGTCAAAGGCATAAATTGCATTGAATTGCTCATCCAAATAGAGAAATAATTACTTTTGCATTTTTTGAATTTGAATTTTTAGATGTGCATTGACATCTCACTGCACTTAAATAACATACAGCTAGGAGACTTGGAAAAAAGGAACTATATACTTTGCAAAATTGTTAATATATTACCATATTGTTTTTTAGCAATTCTAAACACTTTCATAAGGATTAAATTTGATTGTATTTGAATTAGTTAAATAATTATGCATTGTTTAATGGAATAAGTTGCTACGAACTACTGTGGCTATCTGTTGATTTTACTGACAAATTAAATGCTCAATTTCTGCCAATTCTGTAAATAGAGCAGCAGATTTTTATCATTAAGCAGATCAAGTTTAGACCTAAACATTCTCTTATTTTGATGGAATTTAATTTCAAGTTACCAGCATTTAGGAAAATAACTTAAATCCATTCCCAATGTTAGAATTTATTAATCAGAGCATCCACGGGATCTGGCTACTTTTCTCAGAATGATAAAAGGAATGTCACACTGCAAGCCCCAATACTTTGGGGCATGTGTGCAATACAACTACATTCCTCATAGTACTTTACCCTATTCCGAACACGACATTACGACGAAAGTAGTCAGAAAGGAAGATGTGGGACCTCATGTCATTGGATCCATTTTTTTAATGAACATATTCTTGGAAATCAAAGCCAGGAATAAAACAAAAAGGCTTTAAAATGTGCCTTCTATTAGTTCCCCCTCTACAGAATTATAAAAATTGAAGAATAACAAGTTATATCTACTTTTCATATGAAGGGGATGCCTCTACTTATAAAAGCTCTGAAAGTGCTACTTTCTGCTTAAATATAGTCTGCACTTTTCTGTGTAATAAGTGCTAAGTAGCACTTAGACTTATATACTGCTTCAAAGTGCTTTACAGCCCTCTCTAAGCGGTTTACAGAGTCAGCATATTGCCCCAACAATCTGGCTCCTCATTTTACCAACCTCAGAAGGATGGAAGACTGAATCAACCCTGAGCCTGGTGAGATTCAAACTGCCAAATTGCAGTTAGCTGGCAGTCAGCAGTATACAGTACTGCATTCTAACCACTGCGCCACTTTGGCTCTTAATAATCATTAATAATCATTTTCAGAACTATGTATTATTAAATGATCTCTAGAATGTACAATTCTATGGCAGACTTTTGATTTACAAGAAAAAAAAACACTAAAATGGCATAAAAATAGATTGGGTATGAAACTATACAATATTTCTGCTTAAAATATACACATAATATTTTAGTTTCATCTACCCTTTTTATAAATCTTAATAATCAAATTCAGCTTTAAAGCAGATAGCTCTGCCTAGAGCCAGGTATATGGCAATCTGGGCAGTCTTAGACTTCCCATACCCAATGCCCTGAACGTATGCTCGGCTAAAGCTTCTATCCACTCTGTCCAGCATGATCTCAAAATTGGCTAGTGTAATCAGCCAATCATCAGAAGCATACTTAAATAGAAAAATGTTGTTTGATATAAATGCTAAGTCATTAAAATAGTTCTCTCGATTAAAAACTGGTTTGGATTAAAAAGTATGTATTAGGATGTAACAATGCTTTCTGTAAACTTGAGCAGAACCCGTTATGTTTCTAAAATTCAATATCATTTAAATATGCTGTATAAAAGAAGCTTTGTCAACAGTTTCCCAGTTGGATAAACTATTTATTTATAGTAGTGCATCAACTCCTACTTTTAGCCTAACATATGTAAATACATGTATTTTATACAAATGGAATTCAGTTTGTTTGCATAATACATATAAATCTTCTGTATAATATCTAATCCAAGAGATAAATACCCATATTTCATATGTTTAAGATGTGTTTATAAGAATGTAAATAAATTTTTAGGATTACTGAAATACAAGCTTTTGTCATCTAAAAATGTGAAAATAATTACAAGGTTTTCCTTTTATAGCTTCCCATCAGCTAGTCATGGATATCCATGTGTGAGTTTCACACAGCCTATTTACAGTCATGTTTCATCTACTGAATGTTGTAACCTGAGAAAACTAATTCATACTTTTCTCTGCAGCAGCCATTCATAACTATTTTAAGTGGAATCATAAGTTTCTTTTTAAAATTTTGAGGTTAATTCTACTTTTCTTTCAATTTCATTTTAAAGAAAAAGTTTCCTTCTGCAGCTCACTTTTGCCTCTGCCCTCCAAAGTACCTATTTTGAAAGTAGCATTACACAATGGACTTGTACTGTGTTTAAAAGAACAATAACTATTTTTATTACATTTATATGCTGCCTGACTCCTAGTGCATATGTTGGCACTTTTCTGTTGTCTTATTTTGCAAATTTGCTTACTTTTTGTCGTTTGTGCTGTAGTCACTTTTCATTTGGATTACTACAATGCTGTAATGGGGCTGCCCTTGAAGACCATCCAAAAACTGCAGCTGGTCCAAAATGCAATAACAGGCATAGATCTTGGTGCCTGTGGTTTGCTTGATTTACACCACTGTTTGAGCTGGATTGCTCCCATTTCTTTTCTGGGTGCAATTTTGAGGGGCTTGTTATCACCTCCACAGGGCTATGTTATTTGTGGGACTACCTGCACCTAAGGATCTCTGTTCCTTCTACTAAGTCAGGTATGGTAGGTGCACTCTAGGCCCTTTCTCTTAAAGCTGTCATCTGATGGGGCCTTAGAAATGTACCTTCTCTGTAACCATCCCAACCTTTTGGAATCGCCTTCCAACTGAGATTTGAGGGGACCCATCCTTTTAGCCTTCTAGAATGATGTGAAGACCAAGTGCTGGGCCAAGCTGAGAGTGTTGAGCCAGGAAGTTAGTAGTTTGGTTCATTTGGCACCTGATGGGAAAGATTGGTCTGCTTTTAGTCCTGTTTTTATTAGTTGGATCGCTTTGTGAGACAGTAGGCCCTATAAGTTCTGCAAATAAATTTATCTGCCCTGCTTACTGAATTCAATTCACACCCACCCCTGGTTTCGTGAAGGGGAACAAAGTCCCAATACATCATGTGTCGCCGCCATGACAGATGACTGCTGCTGATTCTTTTCAGTGTCTCAATGGCTTTTGCTAACACAGACCATAGTATCTTTCAGGCTGTCTGATGAACCATAGACACTCCATTTCAGAGTTTTTGAACTTTTTGGCCAGACTAGGCTTGGAAGTGGTAATTAGTGCTGTTCACCACTATGACAACTGCTGTACAGTACTCTGATTGTATCATTTCAGATAATGAAAGTTCTGCATTCAGTCATTTCTGCATTCTGTGGCCTGATGGACATCATTCCACCATGACTGTCTCTTGGTTACTGCTTCTGATTTCATGTAAGCTCCTGCTTATATCATTAGCGATGGGGTCTTGGATCTTGTCCTCTGTTGGCCCTCTCTGTCAACTGAGTTCGATTTTTGGAAGCATCAACATTTTCCCCATTGACTTATTGCCTTTGCGTTGTGTATCCAAAAACCATAGCTTCATTTTTAGTGCTTCCAATGAACAATGTGATTTTTATTTCCTCCAATATTAAATGATTTGTTCTTTTTGTATTTGGTAGTATGTTCAGCTATTTTCTTCAGCCCAATTCAAAGGCATCACTTTTTCTTCAACCCTCCAAATGGTCTAGCTTTCACAGTCAATTGTTAAAGCTAACTTATCTTGGCTGCAAAAATTCAGGTTACCACTAGATAGCAGCAAAATGACATCTTGTGGTGTGCGATTATTACAGACAGAATACAATTAATTTCTTGTATCAGTCCAAAACATTGTTATCAAAGGGCTCAAACAGCTCAAGACCTCATTATTTCCTTGGAAATAGTAAAAGTAAAGGAAATAGAAGAGCAACTCAAATGGGGACGTTCCAGAACGTTCCAGAACTTAAACAGAAGTCCAAGTGTCTTTTTAAACGTACCAAAGTGGGATTTACTACTAACTTCCAATACGTGGAAATGCAGTATTATCTTACTATCCTGATAGGCAGTCAGGTTGTGGCTGTGAAAATGAAGTCTATAAATCCTTCACCCGTTTGGCCGGATCTATCATAAATTTATATTAAGCTTTTCAGAGGCCCAAAACCAATGAGAATCAAGAAACGGTCAGCAGCCAGCCTTCTTCGACCGACCGGTCTCTAAAAGTACCTGCCTCGTCACCTCCAGTAATCCAGACATTGTTTTAAATAACACATTCGGACGGAATCTCCAAATTTTGAAGTCTGCCAAAAATCGCAAATCGCCTTTCTCTACAAATCTGAAAGGGAACCTGGGTTTTGTTTTTCTGTCTTTTCAGTCGTTCTATTTCGTCAGCTCAGGAAATAAATACACCCGCCACTCCAACGGCCATTAAAAGCAGGCTGAAGGGCGGGGACATATCTGACGACGGAGGCAGGAATAGGCAGCTGGTCAGGTGACTTAAAGCGAGCTCTTCCAAGGAACCGCCTCAGGAGGCGGAAAGGCGCATGTCAATTCTCTTTCCGCCCTTTCACTTCGAGCATGCACTGAACACTTGAGAAGCGGTTTCTTAGCGGCACCCTGCTTCCGGCGCAGTTACGTCACTTCCTGCGGACGCCGACGCTCAGCTCCCTCTCCTTTTCTCTCTCTCTCTCTCTCTCTCTCTTCCCCTCTCCCTTTTTTCNGACGCTCAGCTCCCTCTCCTTTTCTCTCTCTCTCTCTCTCTCTCTCTCTTCCCCTCTCCCTTTTTTCCCTCCCCCTTTCTCCGGACCCGGATGCTGACTGGTGGCGGCGGCTCCTCTCGGGACTGTCACTGAGCGGCTCCGCCGGGCCTCTTGTCCTGCGCGATGGCGGCGGAGGAGGCCGGAGGAGCGTCTTGTTCCTCGGGGCCGGTGTCGACCGGGCCGGGTCCAGGGCCGGGGCCGGGGCCGGGGCCGGGGCCGGGTCCAGGCTCCTGCGAGTGGTTGCTGCTGCGGGACGGCTGCCTGCGTTGCGACGCCGACGGGCTTTGCAGCCTGTGTTACCACCCGGCGCTCAACGCCATCCTGGCCGTGACCGCCCGCGGCGCCATCAAAGTCATCGACGGCACCTCAGGAGCTACGCTGCAGGCGTCGGCGCTTAACGGTGAGGGGGGAGGATCGGGTCAGAGGCCGGCCCAAAACGGGACCACCGTGGGTGGCGGGAGGTGTGGGGGAAAGAATGGCAAGCGGGCGCCGCGGGGTTTGTGTGGGGAGAGAACGGGCGGCGTTTTGAGAAGAAAAGCCCGCCGTGTCCTCTCGTCTCTTCTCTCCCGCTCGCCGGTGGCCTTTCGATCTGTCCCGGGTGTGTGTGTGTGAATGTGACGGTTGGGCTTCGGGGCCTGGAAGTCCGTTTGCTTTGCTGACCAGAGCGGCGAAGGCGAGCCGGTTTCTTCCTTTCTCTTGGGCAGCCGTCGCTTATATTCTTTCGAATTGTGACTCGGGAGGACGTAGAGCCGAAGCCAATAAAGAAAGGCCGGCCGAGTTGCTCGCTTTGAGGTGGAGGACGAGGACAGAAGTGGAAGTCCAAAGTTGCCTTTCCGTACCGGCCCCCTTCCTTGAACTTTTCTTTTGCCACTTCGCAAATGGTTCATTTGAAAGCAAGGTTCCTCAGCCCGATGTGCTCCGGAAATGCAAGTCCTCAGGTCCCACAGCTGTCATTCCACATGGCAGTGCTGAAAGGAAGGGCAACGTCGTCCAAGAGTGACAGAATCCCAGTTCTAGAAAACTATTTCAAATTCTGACTCATTCCCCCCCCCCTTTATAAAACTGTGATTTTCCCAATTGTTAAAGAGAGACTAGGGGGGAAAGGTTGACCAAAATAAGTTTCTAAGGAATTCTTTATTAGAAATTGGTATATCCATGTGGTACCTGGTGATTACAAGCATTATGTGTGTCGATATGCTGTAGTTTACCAAAGTGTGACTACAGTATATTTACTTCATTGCAGTTTTGCACTTCTGGTTAGATGCTAACTGCATTTCGTTACCTGTGTTCATGTGCAATGACAATAAAGTTGAATCTAATCTAATCTAATATGCATGGGTACAGATTGAACATAATCTTCACTTGAATGGCCTGTTGATAAATTATTACCATATTAAAAATTCAGATACCCCTTAACTAGATTTGACAACCATTGATTCAGTGATTTTATTAATTTAGGTAATAATGTGTTTTTGTATATTAAATGTTACAACTAAGCAGATTTCTGCTTTTCCTATAATGCTACCTCAAAGTGCAATATAGCAACATTTTGAAGTCCTTGTATGTTATTACCCTCTGTAGAATTTTGTTATATTGGTCAATTTTTTTTAATGCAATATATTTCAACATTTGAAAAATGTGTTTAAGACAAGGAAATGTAATCCTAATTTATAATTTCTTAGTACTTATTGTATTTTGTGAAGGTTATGGAAGGGTGTTGTTTTTTTTTTAAGAATAATTGGTAACGCAAAAGATATTTATCGTGAAAACCAAAAATACCTGGGATAAGGAAGATTTTATGTAAAAATAATTTAAATGGTAGAAGATGATTATAGACCACTAAGTGTTATGATGGTATGCTTTATTTACATACTTGTTTTAAATGCCACTTTTCTGTTCAAAATAAGTAATCTTTACAAGTTAAAACAGCAAAAAACATACTAAAGAAAAATAAGAATTAAATCAAAAATAATGTTAAAGGCCTTGGTAAAGAGAGAGTTCTAAAGGCAAAGAAAGTGAAGCAACAAAAGAAGCTCTCTACTCTCGGTAGGCCTCTGAAAGCAAGGCTATCATCTCCCATAGATCTGAGAGGAAAATCTGTTAGTCAGCTCATCTTTTTTTGGATGTTGGTAATTATGTCTTTAGTTATAATTGAAAATTATTTGAGAACCAATGCAGATTTTTTAATATCAAGTTATGGAACATCTGCATTCTGTAGGGTCATCAATAGCATCAAAATAATGAGTTTTCCCTTGTTTATGTGCATATGTTGCATGTTAAAAGGGGCAGGGTTTTGGTTATCCAGTTGTGCCCACTATTTATATGCTGCTCACTATCAACCTGCAACTATTCCTATCATGTTATGTTGTAATTTTGTACCAGTTAATAGTCTATTATAGTTTTAATTGCAATTTCCAAATAGTTTTCAAAAATATTCCTATAAAGAGTGGAGTACATTGCAATTACAGTAGTCTTCGACTTACAACAGTTCATTTAGTGACCATTCAAACTTATACCATCACTGAAAAAAGTGATTTATGATTGTTTTTCACACTTATGACCATTGAATCATCTCCATGGTTAGGTGATTCAGAAGCTTGACAACTGACTCATATTTATGGCGGTTGCAGTGACCCGGATCATATTATTGTTTTTTGCCACCCTCTGACAAGCATATTCAATGGGGAAGCCAGATTAACCTTGTTTACTAACTTACGGTAACAATTTCAGTGATTCTCTTAACTGTGGCTAGATCATAAATGGGGCAGAACTCACTTAACAAATGTCTCACTTAACAGAAAGTTTGGGCTCAATTGTGGTTGTAAGTCAAGGATTACCTGTAATCAAACTGGGATATAACAAAATAAATAAATGGTTAGATTGCATCAATTGGTCCAACTGATATAATTTTAAAAATGTGATTCTTGCTGCAGCCACAATCAAGAAAACTGATAAAAGTTGAGAATTAAAAAAAATATATTTTAAGCTTATTATTTGAGTTAGATTAGTGGTTCTTCATCATCATTACCTTATCAAGAAATCTCTTTTAAATTTAGTAAATTTCATTTTGTTTTCTTTTTTCAATTTAGCTCATTATCAATATAAGCAATGGTCAAGTATAATGATTGCTTCTTTGGAATGAAATGGAAAATATTTTGGAGCCAAATATGATCAGAACACTAATAATATTTCAGATCAGATGTGAATGACCTACACTTTGTAGTTTCAGCATACAAGAAAATATGAACAGCATACAAAAAAAGATGGAATACTGTGGAACAGCATAGGTTAGTGATTTAGGTACAGAGCTGAAGACTCTTGCATCAGGATATGGCTTGACAGGAGGGGATCACTACACCAGAATCACTACAAATCACTTCCCTCAAGGTGCAGATTTACGAGAGTATCTAGTTATTGAATTATTTGAACGCTATCAGTGTTTGAGTAGAAGCAGAACATCTGTGATAGTTTATCAACTGAGTTGGTTTTCCATTTTTCTAACTGAAAAGTTGATTGAGGTGGATTTTGCTGAAAAGAGCAATGACTGCAACACAAAGTATTTTCATGAATTGATGTAAAATATGTTATAAAAGTTTATTTTAAAAAATCTGTGAAACAGCTACTTCACTTTGGCCATTTAGAATAGAAAATTCTTCATTAACATAATTCCAATATTTTTGCTTTATAATATAATCTTGGAAATACATTCCAATTCCATTCTTACTTTCTTTTCCCTTTTCTTTCTGAGAGAAATATGTTTCATTTTTAAAATTGTTTACTTTCAGTTTCTCTAATCTCTTCTTGCTTACCAGAGGCTGTCCTTCCTTCTTTCTGCTTAGCAGAGAGAGATTCCTTGTTCAATTGCTTACAGTCTTTCCTACTCCTTGTCTAACAGAGAGAGCCATATGGCAGACTAGCCATATCCAGTCTTCCTCTTTGACCATTGCACCTTTTCTTCCTAAGACAACACTACCTCCCAGCTCTTCTTTCCTGTTGCCCTGGCCTGCATAGACTGATTCTTGTCAGAAGCTCTAAGCAAAAGAGGCATCAGGGCATCAGTTTCATGGCCTGGCCAATCAGACTTTTTTGGTTGCAAGGGGATCTGCTAGGTCAAGCTGAGATGAACGGTTAGGTCACTAATGCCAAACTGCCTTTTTCCTGGAATGCATCTTATGTCTTCTCTCAGCATCCTCTGTGCTTACCTAAACATATGTGTAAGTATGTTTCCTGCCTCTGATCTAAGCAAAAAACATGTTAATTGCCATCTAATCATAGCCTAATTCTCAGATCTCATATAGGGATGCTCAGGGTTTGCTAGGCTACACATGCTTAGTAAGATAGGTTGGTTGAGGTATTTTTGTGGCATTTGGATGTATCTGTATTTTCTAATACTTTTTTCCCTATTTATTAATGAAATTTGGCTAAACATGCACCTTCATGATTTTGCAATTTTTTAATCTAATATATAAGTCTTTATGGGAGTGTTATCTTTGAGGTCTGATTTATTTATTATATACCATATCATATTCAAAAGCTGCCCATCTCCCTCATATGAAGTTGCTATTTGAGGTTTCATTTATTTATTTAAAACATTTGTATAGCCACTCAACTTAAAATCAAACTCTGGACAACTCACAGCCAAAGAATAAAAGATACATGCAAAGAATAAAAAAGAGAACAATAAAACCTAGATGTTGTGTTGCCACCACAGCAAACTTCCCTGATGCAGCCTGCAACATTCTCACACTTCATCTTCATTTTTCACATTTCATCTTCATCCTATCTCAAAGTGTGGGGAAAGCCAGTTTTTAAATGATTGAACGTTAAAAAAGTAATGACCTGTTGGCTCTCATGGAGGAGGGTGTCCATAGGGTAGGGCTGCAAAACAATTGAAAAGTTCTATTTGTTCACAGTACTCCTTCACTTTTATTATTAGAATGCATGATAGAGATGGAAATAACTTAAGTGCATCTTTTTAAAAGGTATGTGTAGTTTTCGCAAAGTATTTGATGGTTGAACGAAATAATGTGGCAACGGGATTAATACTTGAGACTCACAGACTCTTTTCAAGCACATATGACCAATCTGATCTATGTGATACATATAGAACATGCAGAAAACAATTTTGGATGGAAAGCTTCTTTTTCAATGCCTTTTAGAGCCTGCTAGATATCGGGAAATGCCTGTGGCCTTATTGGTGCCCATGGAGACAACATTGCCACTACTGTTCCTAAACCAATAGTTTTCATCTGAATAATTTCTTTAGCAGGACTAAACGTAGGCATAAGAGTACTTTTTCTTCCTTCAGCAGTACCATAAGGTAGAGTTCCCCAACCTTTCCAGCTTTGTGGACTGGCTGGAGGGGGAAAGAGTGGATGGTTCTGCGTGAGTAGTGGGCAAGCCTGTGTTGTGCAGCTCCATTTGAACAAGCGATGGGCAAGGGTCTGCACGCAGCTCCACTCAGGTACTTGCCTGCTGCTCGTGCAAGTGGCAATCCACGTGCATGATCACCCGCCGTTTCCGCAGCCTGATTTTGAATGGCTCAAAGCCTGGTAGCAGCCCGGGGGTTGGGGACCTCTGCCATAACATACATAAAGTATTATTATGGGAAGCTTCTGTAATGTTTCATGTTTGGGGATTGGAAGCAAAGCTGTTTATACCTAATGCTGTTGATGTTTGTTGTGATTACTCGTTACTTTATTTTTACATCTACTGTACTGAAATTCTAGTGAAGTTATTTATTTCATTATCAAATATATATAACCACCCCTCTCAGGAGAAATGACTCTCAATAGTTTCTATTTTAATGTTCATGAATATAATATATGAAGCAGGGAATATATGCGGTAGAAGAAAGAAGGGTTTATAAGGAAAGAAGATTCTTATGACATTTATGATAGTTTTTCATAATTTTATTTAAAAATATTTCTAATAGAGTTGTGCAAAATGTTACATGCATTGTTTCATACACAGAACAATTAGTTTTCATTAGTCCAAGTCTAAACTAAAATATGTGTTTATGTTGATTCATATATGGAATGAAACAGATTCTAAATACGACCAAGACATGATTATTCCAGGCAGAAATGGTTTGGGGAAAATAGGAGAAAAAAAATATGAGGCTTGAGGGATTTCCTTAGTGACACAATGTATGGATATTGGTTGTAATGACTGAGCAAAGTCACCAGAAGGAAGTGGTTGGGCCGGTGGGCTATGCCAGTGGTCCCCAACCTTTTTTGTACCAGGGATCAGTTTCACGCAGAAACACGTTTTTAAGGACCGGCAAAATCAATTCTTCCCCAATAGTAAAGGGCTTCTTTACTATTTCTTTACTAAAAACATATTTTTATACATATTTTAATCACGATTATTCATTCTTTGCGGCCTGGTACAAAATGATCCACGGCTATCAATAAAACTTAAACCCCCCCCCCCCCAAAAAAAAAAAAGATCCACGGACTGGTACGAGTCCAGGGCCCAGTAGTTGGGGACCCCTGGGCTATACAATGCTTGCAGATTTTTCATTACTGCCGAGACCATCAATAGTGCAGGATACTGGTGACAGTTGAGGCTGAGGGAGGGAAGAAAAGAGGTTGGGGAGATATAGACTCAGGCAGGCCCATAGGAGTAGCTTATTAGGAATTGCTAAATTGAGAAAGCCTGGATTATGTGTAACACACATCATATATGTCTTATCACCACCTAATATTCTGAGAGTTTTCTGGATTTAGTTTCATCCAAAATCAAGAAAAGCAATAGCATTCTGTTTATTCTGCTGGAGTCTCCTTGCTTAGCTATCTTCAACTACTTCAAGAATATTTTTTTTTATTTCCATCAAAATAACAGCATTTCATTGATTTTAAATTGTAACCATTCCATGCTATTTTTACTACATACAATAGACAGTATGTTGTTTAATATATATACATTTATTAATATTTGCACCAATCATTTTATGCATTCATAGTCTCTTTCACTTCATCATTCCACCTGAGATCCTATTCCACATTTCTCATTAACATCTCCATATATCTTATTTTGTTCTAACATCTTCCACACTCTCTTTTGTTAAATCCATTCACTCATTCTCTTGGGATATTAATCTGACAGTTTTTCTTCAGGCCTTCTATTTTTCTGTGTGGTAGTTCTATTTTCACTGTTGCTTCTTGTACCTTCCCCTCCCCCTTTTATTCTATGTTGTCTTGCACAAGTTCTCAATTAGCACATTTCCAGTGATTTTACTGTCTTTGCCATAAATCAATTAGTAATACAAGAATTGAGAGGAGTAGATCAGGCAGAGAAAGAACTATAGAGAAATAAATTCTTGTCTAGGACTCATATGTGCAACTTAAATAATCAAAGAATAATTGACCTCTTGCAGTCCAGGATTCTAGATCTAAATTCAAACAATGAATTTAGGATATGGATCTCAAAAGAAACTTAAGCAAATGAGTCACACCACATTTTTATATCATATTCTCCTGTAAAAGTTCCCTCTTCCCTCTTACCATCTATTATAATTTTGGAATTTTATAAGGCTTTCACTTTAGCTAGGCTGGAGACTAGGAGTCTATTTTGGATATTTTAAGGACACTCCTATGTCCTTCTGGTTATATCTATTTAGTGATGGCTCGGTAGCAATTCTAAGTTATATGCTACTATGTTGCTCCCTATATAAGGACTCTGGAAAGACATTCAGTTATCCAATCTTAAATAACTATCCGGCAGGGAGTATGATTTCTATATACTGTTACAGGTATTCCTTGACTTATAAACACTTATAACCATAAAATTAAGAATGAATTTTATGGTGTCAGAACTGAACACTATAACAGTTGTCAGAACTGAAGAAGAACAGTTGTCAGAACTGAAGAAGCTTCTCGGATGAGAAGCAAAATGTTTTCAAGGGGAAAAAAGCAAAGTTAGTGGCCATTTGAAGTTATAGTGAAACTGCACTGAAAAAGAGTCTAAATTTTGATTCCACAAGCCTTGGGATTCTGTAACAGTTGTGTGAAAAATGGTCATAAATCACATTTTTAGGGCTGTTGTAACTTTCAACAGTTACTAAATGAATGGTCCAGGTCTATCTGTAAGCAAGTGAAAATAAGAGCAGGTTATACCTGCTTTGGTACTACTCTGTGCTTTGACCCTTAATTTAAAATTTATAGGACAGATATCAAAGAAAGAGAATGCTAAGAGGGGATGGTAATAAAACTTTAAAAAGCTTTATTAAGAAATTGTCCCTGACTATATTTTTGTGTTAGAAGAAAGCGGGGCAAGATAAAGAGGGAATACAGCCTGAAAAGGAGACAGAGAAAAGAGTTACTCTAACCAATTCCTAGAACATCCCAGGTATACCTTTTAGTGTGACAGTAATAAAGGTTAAACCTGGCAAAATTTTGTCTGTTGAGTACAAGCAAATAAGGAACTGAACTTTGACTGGATTGCTCTGTGTTGTTCTTGAGCTGGGCCTGACGTTCTGTTACTGTAGCTTCACGATAAAGTAAAGTTAGCTTATCTGGTTGTGTTTCCTGTCTGGCCTACCTGATAAGACTGACATCAATCTTGCAAGTCTCCTACTGTCTTCCAAGGAGAAGAATTTCAGGAATGTCCTCTGATGGTCAAGAAACTGCTATCCACCAAGTATCTGGCAGCAGCATTGTTGGAACCCCAGAAGCTAGTAGATGTGCAAATGACCACTTTGTAGAATGCTATGATTTAATTAATGCAACAGCTGAAGCAGAATTTGCCTCAAGTCATGGCAGCACAAAAAATTGCAGCTCAGGCAATGCTTCTGCATTCCCATAGGAGCTTCCAGAACCAGGATCAATTCTATATTCACTGCTCAATCTGATATGTTTATGGCAGGCAGACCAGTGGAGTTTTCCCACTGATCACACCAAAATGAATTTTGGATTAAGTTTGCTGAAGGAAGCAGCAGCTCATTCATTGAGGGAACCATCTGATATTGGACAGGACCAAGACCTTATGTGTAAACTTGATGCTTTGGCGATCCCAAACCAGATGGAAGATCTGGGAGCTGAAGTGGTGTCAGAAGTGAATAAGGATATCCTGGAAGAGCTACATCAACATTGTGTAATAATAGACATTGACTGGAAGAGAAGAAATGGTAAGGGGAATCTATAGTCTGTTTTTCCCCATATCCCGTCTCCCAATAGCCTCCTCAGAATCCAACAGAGGAGAAGCCATGCAAATCAGATCAGCCAAGGTCTCTGTGTCATTAGAAAAAAAGAAGGGATCAGGGATTGTACAGTATTTTTACTATGGGGCTCTAGGACTCTGCCAGATCATGTCTATTAAAAGCGCTTGTGTCTTAAACAGCAACAAAATGCTGAAATTGTGAATCAACAGGGTGATAGCCAGCAAGTAACTATCTCATTTCATAGCAGCCAACCACGAAAACTTTGCCAATACGTCCCCTTCCAGTAGTTCCAAAGGGGATACTCCCCCATTTGAAAAGAGCTCAATAGGCAAGCATACTTATTTGCATCTCTTACTGTTACTTTAGATTCTAGGGAGAAGGTGGAATTTTCTATTGTTGTAGAGTCTGGGACAACCATACATTTCATAAATATAGAAACAGTATAGAAATTAAAGTTTGCCATAGGTAGTGCTTGACTTATAACCACAATTGGGACTGGAATTTCCATTATTAAGTAATGCAGTCATAAAGCACAACTTTACATGACAGCATTATCTATTCCTGGCAATCCCCATTGCCATCGTTAATGAAGAATCACAGATCATTAAGTGAGTACCCACCCCAATCCAACCCTTACTTGGTCCCTCCTTCCCTTCCCTTAGTAAGCTAAGCTATTATCTCTTCTTTAACTCACCCAACATATCTATCTCCCACCACATCTCTGCCCTTTTGGACACCCTGAACACTGCCTTGCAGGTGATAAGTAGCCCCAGAACCTCATGTCTCTGAGGCTGGTTGCCACTCCATTGATCACTGGCTTCTGGGTGCGCTGAAGTTCTGGAGCTACAAGAAGCCCTGGACCATAATGCAGCAGTGAACCTTTTGTAGTGCGATGACAGCCCAATCTAGCCCAGAAACACAGCACAAAGCAGCTGTTCCATGAAGCCCCAGCAGTTCAATGCAAAGTCTCTGCCCAACACCACAATGCATAGTCACCTCCTCTAGAAGCCCCAGTGGTGTTGTGTAAAGCTGCCACCTAGCACTGCAACATGAAGTCCCAGAGACACAGTGTAAAACCAGCAAAGCTGCCACTCAGCATCGCAGCATGAAGCTTCTATCTTCGAAAGCCCAGCCCAGCTGCCTTCATTTCTCTGTACTCTGCATACTGCAACCTCAGCTGATTTTCACCATCTTCCTTCTGCTGCGATGTAGCAGCCCTGGGCCTTCACAAGGAACCATATGAGGCCATCTTCCCCATGTCAAGCTGGGCATACTTGGTCAGCAGTGAGAGCAAGAGGACAACAAAGGTCAGCTACGATAACATATATGATAGTTGGGACAATATGCTGAATCTGTAAACTGCTTAGAGAAGGCTGTAAAACACTGTGAAGCTGTATATAAGTCTAAGTGCTATTGCTATTGCTACAATGGCAGGGGCTGGGGAAGGAGCAAAGGTATACATGGAAGAGGTAGATAGGGGACTTGCATTGCCTGTGCAATCTCAAGTTTGGGCAGGCTGTCAAGCACTCAAATTCTGATCACATGACCACAGGGGTCTGCAGTGGCTATAATTCTGGGGACTGGACATAAATCTTGTTCAATTCCTGTATCACTTAAAAGGGTTGTTGAACAAAGGCAGAACTAGAACTTACAGTCTTTTGGTTTTTAGACTTGTATATCAAGAATGTATTTTCTTTTACTACTCTGGATAATGTTCATTATTTGCCACATGTGCATACATACGTGTGTGCTTTTCCTTTTCAGAATGCATAAAAATCTGTCTTTTGTTCAGATTATTTTTCATCAAAGATTGAACAATTTGATAAATTTATTCAGTAAGTTATGAATTAGATGGATGTTTGGAAGATATTTTAATCAAAGTCATACTGAATAGATTTTGGATTTTGAAACATACTTGTCTATACCTACAAACATTTCTTCTACAAAAATTGAAATAATATTGTTTTTTTAAAAAAAAACAACCAAGCATTTTTCAGCTTTGTTTCAGATATTTCTCAACAGTGTATGAAAATAAGGGAAATAAGAACCTCTATACTGGGAGAAGTGGCTACAGTATTATAAGTTAGAATACCATTCATTGATCTTCAAATGTTAGTGTAAAAGGTGCGGCAACTTTGTTAAATTGTTAAATTCCTTAAATATCACATTTTGATTCTTACTATATTACAGAGCACCTGATTATGACATCAAACATGAAAACAAGCTAAATACACTACTAACATGGGCAGCATCCTGCCCACATGCTTTTATCTTTCTTGGTGACTTCAATTCAAATTCTACCTCATATTGACTGGACCTAAATGATGTACAACTGAACCCATACAAGCAACCTTCGATAATGCTGTACAAAATCGGACTGGAAACAACTATAACCCACAACACCAGATCTAACAACTGCTCGATCTTCATCTTCTGCAATAGTTTGAAATTTAATTTACGGAATACAAACTACTAAGAAGCACCTTTTCCCAACAGTGACACAATATGATGGACATTTGTTCCGCAACATACGCGTCCACTCGCGCACCCCTTTACAAATATCATTCAGGCATAATGGATTGTAATCGCGCTAATTTATAACCTTGCATATAAGAAGGCAATCAATGATCTCATATGACAGCGATGCTCTCATCCCTATGTTATTGGCAATTACTCTGGTATTCACTGATGCAATACTGTTTGGAAGACGCATTACAACATATTTTTTACTTGTAAGTCAAAGAGTCATCAAACTATGATGTTCAACAACATACTCGCAAGACTTAAAAACAAAAAAACATATTCATCCATAACAACTAAGGAAACTTCAATCCAAAAAGATGATCACTCTGGTGGAAAAACAAATGCTGGTTTGCATGTTGCCATTATTTCAAAGCCGATACAAAATGTATGCCACCATAAAGACTGTAATGCAACCAATTATCAATTAAACACAGAAAGAGCTTCTATGCCAACGGAATTTCGGCAGCCGCACTTTTTTATCATTTTTGTAGATACACAAACTAAAAGACTCAAGTCGCATTCTACCGCTGATAGTACCGTAATGGTAAAGACTGCAACGACGACAACCACTATGTAAAGCCAACGCGTCCTTTAACAGGCATTCTTTGGCTCAGTATTTGTAAAGAGCAATGGAGTCATGCGCCAAGTATTTCCTAGCTGAAACCACAGAGAACTACAGTGATCTACTACGTACTGCTTTTACAAGAAGACTAATGGTTGAAAAGGACTACGCAATCTAAATACCACCTATCCTTATTGGACCGGAATGGAATATGTGCTACTTCTTAAAAAAGCTATGCCACTAACCAATAGCTGACCTCCAAAGCATAAATCTTTGAAATAGTCTTTTCAGGTACCAGCTCCTTGCCTAACCTACTTAGTTACAAGCCACGGTCATCCTCATCTTCAAAAAATGGAGACCCCCAGCCTAGTTGAAAATTACAGAACATCTCTTTATGCTGCATTACCTGTAAAGTATGGAAATCATTATTACAATTCATTATCTCTCACTTAAGAGACAACAACTTCTCTCTAATAAACAATTTGGTTTTCAGCAAAAACTATCCTGTAAGTCTGTAAGTGTAATCTGCAACTCATCATCATGAATAAACTCTATCAGGGCAAATCAATAGAATCATCAACATGACCTTTCTGTAAAAGCCTTTGATTCAGTGATACATGACAAACTACTCCTAAAATTAAAATCTTTGGTATTCTCTGGACAGCTGTATAACTAGATAGAAGCTTTCCTGTCAAACCAGACAACAATGGTCAAAAATAGGAGTGTCCTAATCAAATTCTGTACCTGTCAATAGTGGTGTCCCCAAGGCAGTGTTCTAGGCCAACTCTCTTCATACTTTACATATATGACCTCTGTGATCCTCATTAAAGAGCAACTGCGGTTTTCTTCATGCTGATTGTAAAGCTGTTCAATACCACAAACAATACTGCTACCCTTGCAAAAAAGATCTTTGACGATGTCTCAGACATGGTCAAACAAAATGGCAACTTTCAAATCTCACAAATAACCATGCTCTGTCTTACTATATCGGCAAAAAAAACCAAACAGAAATATAAACACAGTGAACTACTCCAGAACTTGTTTTATGACCCACTCTGTAAGGATTGGAGTACTCATACTCTATGATCTAGTGGTAGAGCCCCTTGTACCTACATAGCCACAAGGCATTCCAGACGTTGTTCCTACTTCTGCGTAAGCTTTTCTACTGGTCATATCACACTACCTAACTACACGCATACAAACATTTGCTAGATCTATTACTCCAACCATACATGCTATCACGTCTGGAACCCACCTTATCGTTCTGATATTAGCACAGTTGAGAACGTCGAAATATTTTCACAAGAACGAGTACTCTACCTCCTCTAATTCGTTGTAGAATCCTTACTGCCACAGACTTGAAATCCTTCTACAACCTGCTCAACCTAGGCGTAACCTTGAATACGCCGTCATTCAGTCTGATCTAAGTATGGTCATTAAAAATTCATTGCATTGGCAGTGACTTTTACCTGTTCAAATGAATACTTCAGCTCAAACGCATAAACAAACACAAGATCACACATAGATACAAACTTCAAAGTTAACCACACCAAACTGATTGCAGGAAATAAACTTCAGCAACAGAAGTGGTCAATGTCTGGAATACTCTCCGTGACTCTGTAGTTTCTTACCAAACCCCAAAATCTTTAACCTTAGACTGTCTACTATTGACCTCACCCCTTTCCTAAGAGGTCTGTAAGGTGCATAAACGCACCAACATGCCTACCGTCACTATCCTATTGTTTCTTTTATTTTTCTTATATGTGCCCATTTCATGTGTTCATAACTATGTGTATACTTATACCTATTATCTTGTAAGCAATTGACAAATCAAATAAATAAATAAAATCTTCTCAGAAGTCGTGCATAGTGTCTTTCCATAATAGGCTTTCCCTTCTATGATCAGTGAGAGGAGATTGCAATATACTGTATTTCAGCAGGATTCTATGAATATGTTTTCTTGAAATATCTTTATTTTATTGTTTTGCTTTTTATATTTTACAGCTAAGCCAGGTGGACGGGTGAAATGTCAGTACATTTCTGCAGTGGATAAAGTCATCTTTGTGGATGATTATGCAGTTGGATGTAGGAAAGATCTGAATGGCATCTTGTTGTTGGACACAGCTCTGCAAACTCCAGTTTCTAAACAAGATGATATAGTTCAGCTTGAATTGCCAGTGACAGAGGTAAGTGATTAGTAGACTTCTGCAGGTACCCCACATACCAGATCTAATTGCCTTTTAACTTTTTCCTAATGAGTATGTATTTTTATTATAATACTGTTACTATAATGCTAGGGAAAAAAAGACTTTGCCTCTTCCTCATTTTCATGTGTTTATCATATGCAGAATCTGACTTTCATCATATACAGGATCTCAGTAATCATACTCATGAAGTAGCCTGGGATTTTCATCTGGTCAAAGAATTGATAATTATGCTGCTTGGTGGTAAATTTCAGAAACATGTAACCTAAATAATTCAGTGGCTCCCAGTTTGTTTTCAGACTGGTTTCAAGTTGATGATAATTGCCTTTTAAAAGTTTGAAATGCATCTCCCTGGTTTACCTTCCTTGATAAGATTCATGGAACAGAAGAGGCATATTTTTCCTTATTAAAAATCAGCTATAGAGAGACTGGAGGATATATTCCATATATATATATATATATATCACAAATTAATATTCTTTTTTCCTGTTTGTATGTACTTTAATTGAATTTTAACTATTAGTAAATTTTGAGAAAATCAATCATGGAGATCTATTTAACTAGAATAAGAGTACTTAACTAGAAAATACTATTATGTGTGCACACTTGCGTTTTGCCAATTGTGCTTGGATGATAAGAATTGGATGAAAGAGTCAAATAACAACTCCTTTGTTGTTGATCATGCAAACCTTGTTTTTTTTCATTTTTCAAGCTTTCGGTGCACCACAGATAAGTTACTTTGGAATGCATATTGGTACAGAATACAATAAATGTAATGTTTCACTATGAAACAACATTTTAAAAGCATGGGTAAATACAAATCTGATGACCTTGCTACTTGCTATTATTGTTGTGTTTACTATATTATATATCTTGATAAATGCATCTCATTTTAAATTATATTTTTATTAATTTTTAATATATAGTACAAATGATACCGCTTGAAAACAAAACTTGATGATTTAATTCCACTATGAAAAGTTTTATATTTAATAGAATATGAAATACTAACAATTAAAAAAAAATAAAAGGCAGAAGGGGGAAAAAAACCCTTTAGAATTATGCTGTCTTACCTCCTTGCCAATAAGAAGACCTGGAAGAGTTCTTTAAATCAATCTTCAGAATGTGCCACACATGCATCTTTCCAATAATATATAATCATTTTTATTATGAAAGTTGTAAGTTTAAATAAGGGATCTAATTGTTTATTATGATCTGAACACGAATCAGTTTCTTCTCTTTTTTAACCAACTTCTACGGGTACTTCCAGTGCTAGTCAGAAGTGAAAAAAAATCACATTTTGTATCTCAGGCTCAACAACTGTTGTCTGCTTGCATAGAGAAGATAGATGTGTCAAGCACAGAAGGTTATGATTTGTTTCTTGCACAATTGAAAGATGGATTAAAAAATACCTCACATGAAACAGCAGCAAACCACAAAGTTGCAAAGGTAAGAAATCTTATCACTCTTTTTAATGCCACAGGGTTATCTTCTTTGCTGTTGCTGTTCCATATTTTATTTTTAGTAGTTGTTTTCCCTTGGAATGAATCTGTTAGTCAAGGCTTGAACATGAATGTGCCATATAAGGATTGAGAAGGGAAAGTTGGACACTTTCTGTTTAATTACCATCATGTGTTTATAATACAGAGAGGGTCCATTTTTTAGCCATTGTTGTTTCTGTCTTAATGTTAGACATTAGTTCCTTCACGATAAGCAAAAGAATGAAAGGGGACTCTTCAAAAAATTTTATACAGTTATTCTTTTTGAATAAACTGTTTTCAGAACAAACATAAATCTAGTTTTTATGTTTATATTTGTAGGTTTGAGTATCTGCATCTCCTTACAGTAGCTATGTTGGGCAGGTCTGCTGACAGTCACTAAATCTGGAGGGCCAGAATTGTACTATGTTTGCTTTGTTTTAAAGCAAAATATCTCAAAGATGCTGGTGTAGCATTCTTATTTTTAAAGACTTTTTATACTCATTAGCCTTTTTGCTTTTTAAATTGTGTTTGTATCCTAAAAAATACATTCACATTGTGTTTTGGAAGCTGAGGTCTTGTACTCAATAACTCAAATTCAATTTATTATTATTTTTTGTAGTGGGCAACTGTTATGTTCCATCTCCCTCATCATGTATTGAAGTCTGTTGCCAGTGCCATTGTAAGTGAACTCAAGAAAATAAATCAAAACATTGCTGCCTTACCTGTCGCTTCATCTGTTATGGATAGATTATCTTACCTCTTGCCCAATGCACGACCGGAACTTGGTGTGGGGCCTGGCCGATCAGTGGATAGGTATGGAGAAGTTAATTCACATTTTTAAAAAGCTGTTTTATGGTTTGTTTCATTTGCATGTGTATTTTGAGTCTGATCAGAAGCAATAGCACAAAGTTATTGGGGTGACAGATTCGCTGTTTTCAATGCTATGTGTGACAGTTCCTCTAGATGAATTCAGAGAACGCTTGCTTGAGGAAGAAGTCAGAGAAATGGTAGGTTGCTCTTTGGAATTGTAAGTTTCCTATGTATACTCAGCATCACATGGTTTATATAAAGGAGTCACTATAGTAGCCTATATATGGCAAAATATAGTTCATATATTGTGGTGTCAATTGTGATATTATCCTTGTGGATATATGTTTCTTGATACCTGTTAGTAAACCCCTAACCTATAGAATAATATTTATTTCTGTAAGTACCTCAATTCACTTGGACTCCACAGGTTTCTTTGAAAATAAACATGTAGAATGCTGCATGTACAGTATCCAGCTGTGCAGGAAGAAAAATGCTGAAGTAATTTGGGTAGTACGGAACATTCTTCTTAGAATATTGATATATTGTAAATGGTTATGCTTTCTTGTCGAGCCATTTTGCATCCCGGATACAATATTCAAAATTTCCAACATGTCTAACATTTGAGAGTTGGCAATTTATCTGATGATTAATAGTCTTCCTGATTTACTTTCAGGAGTAGAGTTAGAATGGTTTCAGACCAATTTCAGAGTCATCTTGTATAGCTAATCATAGCACATCTTAGATACTCAGGTTTCTTTATGCAGAAAAACTTGTAAAGATCAGGTACTATGTTGTTTGTTTGTTTAGTTTGTGGAAAGCAATTACATCCATACAAGGGAATATAATTAGTATTGTATTTGCAGGTACTTTAAATATGCTTTTAGATGTATAAAATCAATGTGAAGATTGATATTGGGGTGGGAGTGTTCTGGTTGAGCTCAGTGAATAGGTACACTTCTGTGTGCTGCTAGTTTTAGCAATGTATTCTCTGGGGAAAAAATATTGTAGGGAACCACATGGCTTATGGTTTATCCATTCCTGTTTTTTGAAATAATTCCTGAAGGGAAAAGCCCAGATTCTCCCTCTTAAGCATGTGGAGAAAGAAAACAATTGCTACCACATTTTTTAACTTTTGCAAACTGGATGTTGCATTATAACATTGTCTTGTAATATACCTATGAATTCACAAGTTAATTTTTTATGTGAGGCAATCACTGTTCTGGGAGGTAACCCTTAACTGTGAGCATGTATCTATGGTGGAATACAAATTCAATAAGGGAGAATTATACTATGGGTGATAGAAGGAGTAAGAAATTCAGCAGGTGGAGGAAGAGAAATACAGGTGATTATTTAAGTTGTGATTTTATGAGCAGGGTGCAAACAGTAAATAATTTTGTATGTTTTGGAAGAGGCAGTGATCTACTTAAGATTGGAGAATTAAAAAAATTAGGGAACCTTTGAACTATTCGAAATTTGTAATTCCTTTTTTCTTCTTCCAAGGTCTTTAATGTATAGTGAGGCTAACAGACGGGAAACCTTCACCTCATGGCCTCATGTAGGTTATAGGTGGGCACAGCCAGATCCCATGGCTCAAGCTGGGTTCTACCATCAGGTAAACAAATAGTTTTCTAACTAAAATCACATAAACATATTATTCTTAGTGCTGTATATTCAAATACTTTGTCTTCTGAAAATACATTGGATAGCTTTCTGTTGGCCATGACTGTGCCTTTAATCCTTTAAAGGAGTCACATGTTCAGTTTTTCAAAAATAAAGTTTGCCTTGGGGGCAAAATAAATTTTACAAACGTTAAATTTTAAAAATGCTACAATTCTGGTGAAATGTTTATAAAAGATATATTTAAATCCATTTGCAAGGCAACTTGAAGGATATAAGATGGGGAACAACGACATAATTTTCTTTGCATGAGATGGACCTTGAATTTGAAATGCTGTATACCATATTTGACCCTGAAGCACAACTCAACTACTTAGAAATAAGCCACAACCAGCACATTAACAATGTGCTTAGTCTCAGTAAATGGTATCCTCTGTATAACCTCAGTAATTAAGTAGGAAATTGATTGGAAGGACTTCAAGGAATACCAGAACTATAGAATACTAGACTGCAAAGTAGAAAACATCCTAGAAGATGGTAGCAGCAAGAAAATGCTTTGAAGACTGTTTTATCATGCTACATTTTTTTAAAAACCCACCTATACATGGGTGAGGAAAGCATCCCTTATCCCTCATCAACTTTCCAACTCTCCCATTATAGCTTTTTGCCATCACTTTTAGCAAATAAATTCTTTCCTCATATGACCTATACTTGTTCATGAGGGTACTTTTGTGTATTTTCTGGGTAACTGGATTTGTTTCAAAATAACTTACGATCCTGCAGCCTCCTATCTATTCACTATATTCACAAAAATCTTTGAGGCTTAATATATAAGATCTTTCTAGAATTAAAAAGAGCCCTGAGGTCAGCAATTCTTAATATATTATTCTAATCATTTCTTGGGTTTTTTGTTACTTAAAAATATTTTTAAAAGAGGGGCAAGTGACTTTTCTTTGTTAGATAATTGTTGAAATATGCAATCTTTCCCATATTTTTATTTTATTATGCTAATATTTCTAAATAGAGAAATAATAAATAAACACTTCATTTAAATTATACAAATGACATATACAAATTATTAGGGGCAGGATATCTTGCTATGTTATTTTATTATTAAAAAGAGCAAACATTTTTGTAAATTATCTTTGTTTCAAATCAGGTCATTCTTTGTTGTAGGACTATATACTATTCTTAATAATTGATTTTGAAAGATTACAGGAGGAGAGGTGTGGCAAAAGAAGTCAGGAATCTGGTCGAATTTTTTCTAACTAACAAATTTTATTAAAATGCATAAGCTTTTGTGAACTGAAACTCACTTCAGCTAGTAATGTGGCCTCAGAAGATCATATAAAATACAAAAAAATAATGCAGGGTAACTCACTGCTCATTGGCAGGAATTCAAGTCTCATCTGCTCAAGGTTGATTCAACCTTCCATCCTGAGATTGGTAAAACAAGTATGCAGATTGTTGGGTTCAATATGCTGACTCTGTAAATTACTTAGAAAGGACTGGAAAGCACTATGAAACAGTACATAAGCCTAAGCGCTATTGCTATTAACTATATTATATATTTTATATGTGGCCCAAGACAAATTGTCTTCACTTAGTGTGGCCCAAGCAGGCCAAAGTGTTGGCTACTCATGATCTAAGGCACTGAATGGCTAGACTGATGTAGGATTTAAATCGGGATGAGGTGAGTGAAAAAATCAATTATGCCAGGCAAATTTCCAGTACTTTATCAATTACCAATTGCAGTATATGATAAACTTCTTGGATTTGTTAAAAATTTCTGAGGTAGTCTGTAACCTTTTGATATTTGCAAGTACAACAATCACTCCCCAATAGTGGAGTTAAAGTCTCATTTTTCAGAACAGTTATTTTGAAATCTGCTATAAAATGTCCTGGGAGAGTAAGAAAGACTAGTAAGCATCCAGCTATCGTAGCTGCTTGTCAAGCCTTTTTCTAAAGACAGTTCAGTGATTTACAAAAGAGAAATAATTGCAGATGAGTATTCCACCAAGATACTTATCCATTACTACAGCAAAGCTTTTCTGTAGTTACTTATGGCCAAATATGTTTTATTCATTCCGGATATTCCTGCCTCAAATTTTCTCTAATAAATGGAGCCTATGCAGTTAATATATCTATATATAGAAGTTTATTCCTATTATAAATGTGTGATTTTCTCATTTTGTAACAGCATGAGACAAATATTGTTACACACATATATTTTGCAAGAAGCTTATCCCTTCAGGAACTTGCATTTATCCAGAAGACATTTTTTCTTTCCTTCTTTTTATATGTGTATGCTAAGATAGTAGCAATAATAGGTTCTCTGCTGTGTGTGTGGGTTTGTATATATGGGATACTGTATGTCACATTTAAATTTTCATTTGTTTCTCTCACTTCTCCTGTAGCCTGCATCATCAGGAGATGACAGAGCCATGTGTTTTACGTGTAGTGTATGTTTGGTATGCTGGGAGCCAACAGATGAACCTTGGTGAGAATGTAATATTTGAGACATATCTGCTTTGCTTTCTGTTCTTTATTTAAGGCTTACGTTAGAAACTGAGTTATTAAAAGATCTATTTAGATCTTTTTGTGACATACTTAGGTTCAAGTTTGATTACTGCATTTAAGTAATTAAAATGTCAAAATATAGCATATGATTTTCTGATAGAATTCTTTTAGAATTTAATATTTAAATATTAAATAAAATATTTTTGAATGTTCAGTAATAGACATAATTTCCATTTGAGGAGTTTTTGTCTTGTTTAAAAAAAAACACAAGAGTATTTTAATAACTAGATTGAATAATGTTGTCTTTAGAGAATGGAATGAAGAACCAACCATTATTTCTAATCATCATTCTTAAATAATACTTGCAAGCAAGTCATAATAATTTCAGAAACAATGACTTCCTATTATTATTCTGGAACTTAGGGATAACTCTCAATATTCTCTTTCTTATTTTCCAAATTGTCAATTGATTTTAAGTTATTTACGTACCAGTTCACTAATCTGAGAGAAAAATGTTGATAAAAAGTATCTATTTTTCTAATCACTCATCTTTGTACACTTTCTGAAATATGCATGTTTACAATTGACTCTCCTATTATATTAGTTTCTTTCTCCTTTCCTTAAAATAATCACTTTTATGCATTTTTGAATTGTGAATTACATCTCAAGATGCTGAATTATGAACTTAACATGTACAGTAAATCCATTGCGGTATGAATACGTGTTATGTGAACCTTTATGTAAACCTTTTTCTTCAAAATCACAAATTTCACATGCATTCAGGTAAAAATTAAAAGTGAATGAGTTCCTTCATGATTTCTGGATCTACACTGTGAAAGATAAGATGGAGGAAATACAGCTACATATGTCACCAACTATAAAATCCTAGAGGGTAATCTCAGTTCTCCAGATAAGATTGTTGGAGGTACAGAGAGTTGTGGAAGAGGAGTAATGACCAAAAATCACCTTTGCTCCTTTTCTGCAAAAATGGCTATGAATAGTTTGCTCACAGGAACTTTGGAATCAATACTTTATCTCTTTAACTTAACTAGCTTAGTGCTTTTATCTTATACGCTAATTAGCCAAACACCTTAGCTTATATGCAGCAAAATTACTAATGAGACAAAAGTAGTGCTGTTACATTTTAACACTTATCTTTCTAATTCATTAAGGTCTGAACATGAAAGACATTCCCCTAACTGCCCATTTGTGAAAGGTGAACACACACAGAATGTGCCCCTCTCGGTCACGCTGGCAACAAGTCCAGCTCAGTTTCCTTGTACAGATGGCACAGACAGAATAGTCTGCTTTGGATCTGGAAGCTGCCCTCATTTTTTAGCTGCTGCAACAAAACGAGGAAAGATCTGTATATGGGATATTTCAAAACTTATGAAGGTATCTTGTTATCTAGAGCTATAATGCTAATTATGTGAATATGAATTTGATCTAAGTTTAATTACGTTTTTAAATTTGCATAGGTGCACTTAAAGTTTGAAATCAATGCTTATGATCCAGTAATTGTACAGCAACTTTTATTATCTGGGGAACAGAGCTCAGGGGTTGATTCAAGAAGACCAACAATAACATGGATAGAAGATTCATCTAGCTGTTCAGATATACCAAAATTAGAAGGAGACAGGTAAATATTTGATTGAATGTGAGTGTACTTATTTCTTTGGAAGAAGATATTGTCATAGTGTACTGAGGTAAACTATCAATATTCAGTTCCTTCCAAGAGAAGATAGCTTTGTTTTCACAATACAATAATTTTGGGAATGTAGACCAAAATATTAATTTAATTTAATGTAATTAATTTACATCTGCTCCAATATGAAGGGTTTCTTTTTACAGAAAATAGTTGCTCTAAAAAGACATTTTTGCACTTATACTTTTATTATTTTCAGCAGGAAATGTATTTATCTTGATTTATAAAAAAAGAGAATATATGTCCTGATGATCTCACTAGTATGAGAGTATAAGGTCAATTGACTCTCCTTTTGGTTAACTTGACGTCCTTAACAAATTCTTTCCCATATACCTCCTAAAGCAAAAACACAGGCTATTTGCATCTGAATTAGAGGACCGTATCTATAGGTTAAATCACAGAATGGATTTAAAATGGAAGTATAATCATAATTGGACTCATCAGCAGCTTGCCTAACTAATTTAATTTAATAATTATATAATATGTTGGTATATTAACAGGTTTTAATGCTAAAATTTATGTTTAGAAATAGGTATATTGTATTAAATTGTTTTCTTGACTTATTTTCTCTTATTTTCTTGACTTTAGTGATGATTTGCTAGAAGATTCAGACAGTGAGGAGCATTCCAGATCAGAATCAGTGACTGGTAGGCACATAATATTTTATTATGAAATAGAAACAACATTACTTGCAATTATTTGCAATGCTTTTGTCAATAAAGAGTAAGAATTGCGTATCTTGCTATTAGTCTTAATATTTTGATTTAGAATTAAGAAATAAAGAAAACTGTTTTTCAACATAAGAAATGGCAGGGGGAATAGTTCAGTGAAAGTGTGTCTCATGTTCCTTTTTCTTCTGTTCCTACCTGCAATCTTTTCAACAGAAGGGGCAGCCCCCAGATGAAGTTTTTTTTTAAGGGCTGGCTGATTGAGAATAATGTCTTCATGCTATTCTCTGAGGAAAATGTATTTGAAACCCTTAAATCTTTTTGAAGGTGGGAGATAGATCATTCTGACCGGCTCTTATTTTCCTTCAAGGTTAGGATCTCTCCCACTGATGCTGAAAATATGCGTAGGTTTTGTCTTATTTCTGTTTTAGGCATTGGATATTTTATATTTCACTTTACCAGTATAGAAATTATACCTGTTTGTGTGATGATCTCATATTAACACATGATGCAAATGTTTTATACCATATTTTAAATGCATTTCTCTACCATGTAATTTACTTTTATTCTGCAAAATTTTTAGGTGTCAGACGTTCACATGACAAAGCATGTTTTCCCCATCTTCAAGCTTAGGCAAGCTACAATTACTTGGTTTGGATAAAATAGAAATATTTGAAGATATCATTAGATGTTGGTTTGCGTATGTGTGTGTGTAAATAAAATAAATGTAAAAGTTCACAAAAACATAATTTTACTATGTATAAATTCTGTTTTTTTTACATTGTATGTTTTATTTTTAAGGACACACATCACAAAAGGAAACCATGGAAGTCAGCCTTGATGTAACTGCTCTCAGCATTCTTCAGCAGCCTGAGAAACTTCAGTGGGAAATAGTTGCAAACGTACTTGAAGACACAGTGAAAGATTTAGAAGAACTTGGGGCAAACCCTTGCCTAACTAACTGTAAAAGTGAAAAGATGAAGGAAAAGCATGTGGAACATCACAACATTCCCTTTCCTTGTTTGTTAGCTGGAGGTTTATTAACATACAAATCGCCTGCTACCTCTCCTGTTAGTAGTAATTCTCAGAGATCACTGGATGATTTAAGCAGGACTCAAGCTGGTAGTATATCAGACCTGGGATCAACTGACAATGAATCCTGTACTAACTCAGAACTGAATTCTCCTCTGGTAAGGAGGACTTCACCTATATTACTGCTTTACAGCATTAAGGAATCTGATGAAAAAGCAGGAAAAATCTTTTCACAGATGAACAATATAATGAGTAAAAGTTTACATGATGATGGTTTTACAGTCCCACAAATCATAGAGATGGAGTTGGATAGCCAGGAGCAATTGCTCTTGCAAGATCCTCCTGTGACATACATTCAGCAGTTTGCAGACGCAACAGCCAGCCTAACTTCTCCGGACTCTGAGAAGTGGAACTCAATGGTTCCCAAGCCTGGAACTTTGGTTCAGTGCCTAAGACTGCCAAAGTTTGCAGAGGAGGAGAATTTTTGTGTAGATTCAATCACTCCTTGTGCAGATGGAGTTCATTTGTTAATAGGACTGCGGACATGTCCTGTTGAATCCCTGAGTGCAATAAATCAAGTAGAGGCCTTGAATAATTTAAATAAATTAAACTCGGCACTATGTAATAGAAGGAAAGGAGAAATAGAATCTAATCTTAGTGTAGTGAATGGTGCAAATATCAGTATGATCCAGCATGACTCACCAGCAGACGTACAGATGCCCTTAATAATCCAGCCAGAACAACGAAGTGCTAGTGGTGGTTATCTAGTGCTTTATAAAATGAACTATGCCACTAGGATTGTGACTCTAGAAGAGGAACCTATAAAAATTCAGCATATCAAAGACCCCCAGGATACCATTACCTCATTGATTTTGCTCCCACCAGACATATTGGATAATAGAGAAGATGACTGTGAGGAACCTACAGAGGAAATGCAATTAACTTCTAAGAATGGCAGCGAGAGAGGAAAAAGATCGGAAATCTCTACTCTTGGGCATCTAGTAATAACCACTCAGGGAGGCTATGTTAAAATATTAGATCTTTCAAACTTTGAAATCCTGGCCAAAGTGGAGCCACCTAAAAAGGAAGGTACTGAAGAACCAGACAAATTTGTCTCAGTAATATACTGCTCAGGCACTGATAGACTCTGTGCATGCACTAGAGGTAAGATTTTTGTTTGTTTAAAAAAAACGCTTCATTTTTCCAGGTTTCTCTGTTTATACCCTGGGGTGTCAGCTGGGGAAAGAAAAGTCAAAATGATAGCTGTGACCATTTTATCAAAACTCTGCCTTCTTGTTTATTTCTCCTTCATGACTTCCACACATATATGAGTGGAAGGGCTTCAGTCTCTCAGTCACAGCTGTTGTCCTGCTCTTTAAGAGCCTACTGATAGGTGCCTACTTATTTCTTTTTAGTATGTTTTTATTTAAATTTAAAATATTATTTTGTACTATTATTTATTTCAGAATAAAAACCTAACTTATTTTATGGGTAAAATTTCAGTGAAAAAATGGTGAAAATAAGTCTCCACTTAATATTATAGAACAAAATAATCATGCAAAACATACAAGTATCCAATGTAACTGCTTTTCTAAATGTCCACACGCGCATGCGCGTGTGAGATTTTTCCTGAATTAACCAAGTTTGTAAAAAATTATTTTTGAAATCTTTTTACGATGTTTACTAATAATACATTGTTGTCTTAGTTTGCATGTGCCATTTCCAACAGCTTTAAAACTAAATTGCTGTTTGAAGGTAATGATTTTGTTATGAGTGTATGTTTTTTTTTTTAACAAATCCATTACCAGCCATTTTCAGTCAGTTTCTCATAAGCAAAATCAAATTTAAATTTTCCACCCAGTTTGGCCCAGATATGTCTTAACAACTGCTTTCAGTGCTGGAAATATAACCAAATTCCTATTTTAATTAGTGCCCAAAACTTGCCAAAATTGCAAGAACACAGAAGGCTATGCTCACATATTCAGTATATCCATTCCAATACATAATTGAGATTAACAGATAAACTCTATGATATTGATTAAAATGAGGAAGATAAAAATTACTATTGTTATAAGAGTAACAAAATTCTGGCTATTTAATTCATTCATAAAATATTAACTATTAATTTAACAATGTGTTTAAAATAAAAATGTATTTATTTTTACAGCACAAATTCTTCCCCACAGACTTAGAGGGCATTCTTGTCTTAATATCTGTTTTAATCTGGGTATTTTTACATTTTTAAAATAATCTTACAATCTAAACTGTATATTTTCCTAGAAATAAGAAACTCTGGGAAATAAATAACTGGACAATAAACAAGTAATAATAGTTTAACCATTGGCAACATTTGACTTCCAATTTATTTTATTTTATGAAATCTTGCAACTTCTACAATAGTTTCCGTTCAGATTCAGCTAGCATATTCCATCAATTTCACAACTTTGTTTTGTAAGCCGTTCTAAGGATTCCAACACCAGATTGAATTTTTAATGTAATAAAAGACAACTTTTATAAATTACATATTGTAGTAGTTGGATAATCTTGTTTTTGTGGTTTTTCTCTGACAAGTCTATGGTTACAGAATAACATTTGAGTTTCAGAAACTATAGTTTGCTGTTATTATTTATTGTTTATTATTATTATTCAATTGGTTTTAATCCTCTCTTCACCACCCTGAGGTTTGATTTGGCTTTTCCAAACGTCATCTTATGAATAATATCCTAGATTTCCTAAAAAATTAAGGGTGTGGCCAATTTCTCTGAGTGCACATCTGAAATTATTGGAAAATTTAAGACATGTTTTAAAAATTGTCTGCATGCATGCTATGTCCCAAAAAATGAAAATTAATTTCATTATAATTGGTACATGCATTGTTCCCAATAAATTTTTAATTAGTTATCATTTTACTTCATTGTAATTATATTATTTGAGAAGGCAATGATTTTCCAGATTTTTCTCTGTATTCCCAATACATTTATTTTACTTGTTTTAAGAAATATTCTGTCCAATTGAACTAATTCCATTTTAGTAAATCTGTTTTGCTGCCTTTCAATGTTGTTTTAGTTTTAAATGGTAATAGTAATTAATGTCTACTATTGTTATCTAGTATTAAAAAAAGTGCTTGGAATATATCACAAACTATACACAAGTTGGCTCAACCTCTTTATTTAAGGGAAGAAATTCCACAAATTCCAAGTTTTACAACAGGGAAGTAGTTCGTCATATGAGCCTGCCAAGCTAAAGGATCCCATTGTCAAGTCTTCAGCTCATAACTCTACTTATATGAATTTTTCAAACCTTAAAAGTTCTTTCTTTCTTAATTCTTCATGAAGCGTTGTCGAGATTTATTGCATACTGTATCTCTGGGATCAGAGAATAATCTCTTTTCCTTGAGGTTGAAATAGAGTTAACTTGAAAGAAAACATCAATTTTTTGTGTGTGTTTTTAATAAATCTCTTAGAGATTTGAAGACCTTTGTAACATGGCAAGTTTAATATGAAAAAGTAACATTATATCTTCACTCCAATTTTTTTTTAATTTACAGGCTTTTTGCATATTTTTTCTTTTATCTACTGTTTACAAATGTTGTTACTGTATATTTCTTAGTTTTTTGCATTTCATTGGACTCAGATGACTCTAAGGACGCTTTCTTCGTCTATTTGAAAGCTGTAAATCTTTTTGTAAAACAAACAACAAAGTTTGTTGTTCAAGTTTGAGATAAGATCTCCAATTAAATTAGTATATTCTGATTTTTCCCTTTCCTGATACCTTTAAATCTCAAATTAATTATTTTGTTCCAATCCAGGATGTCAGTCTGATGTCAGTAATATATTTTGAATTTTTCCAGTATCAAGCTCATTATTCATACACCATCATAGGGTTTTTGTGCTGTCCTGCTCACTCTCACACACACACATAACGGTGGTTTAGTGTCCATTTAGCCAATAGTGGTTGAAAGCTTAAATTTTTTAAAACTACTAAAGAAAAACTAATACTTCTAAAGGATAATTTCTAATAGCAATAGCACTTAGACTTATATACCGCTTTATAGTGATTTACAGCCCTCTCTAAGCAGTTTACAGAGTCAGCATATTGCCCCCAACAATTTGGGTCCTCATTTTACCCACTCGGAAGGATGGGAGGCTGAGTCAACCTTGAGGCTGGTGAGATTCGATCTGCCAAATTGCAAGCAACTGGCTGCAACAGTAGTAGCCTGCAGTACTGCAATCTAACCACTGCGCCACCACTTTTCTAATAAAAAGAAAAATTGCCTGGTATATAGATTAAAAATAAATATAGAAAAGAAGACAGACTAAAATAGAAAATAGAGCAACTTAGAAAATGATAGTACTGTACTGTAAAAAATAAAAGAAAGTTAATGACAAGAAAGGACCAGTCCTGAAAAAACTGTTCTTCTCATATTTGTCATCTTCCCTTATTTAGAGTGAAAACCTAGCAAAGGTTTTCTGAAGATGATTTTAAAATCTGAGCATGTTATATTAAGAAAGATTCCTCAATTAACCTATTCCTAAATTGTTTATGATTTTTATTATATTTTTGATACTTTATCAACACACTGATTTGGGATTGGAAGTAGACAGTAAATTATAAATATAGATTATAATCAGTATAGATTATATATTCTTGCTATCAATCATGCTGTTCTTTTTTGAATTGGTTTTAAGTTTCTAGTTCCTTTACCAAGTTAGCTCTGGATATAAGGAATGTTAAGAGCTAGCAAAAGTTAGAACAAACCATCCCAGCAACAAGGAATCTAAAAGCACACTTAACTAAGAGGCTTTTTAAGATTGTGTTGAATTCCACTTAGTTGGAAAGCCAAGTAATCCTCCACTATACGGATTAAGTATGATTTTCATCTTTTAGACCATTATTGTTTTAATGTGTTTCTTCTGGATACCCAGGGGCTCATCTGAAATTATTAGAAAATAGAGGTGGAGCTAGGTATCATCTTTTGTTGATATCTCAGAATGTACCTCTGCATAACTCTTGTAATGTTTTATATAGATATTAAGTAGATTAGGAAGAAAGCAATCATCTGCTAACCTGAAGGAGTGAATGTCCAAGGAAATGAACAAAAGTTATTGAGCACCACGAGAACTGACAATCCAAGTGACAATGGAATTGCTGCCAGTGGTATTCCAAGAATAGCTCATCAAAACTTGACCCAGTCAGAAGAATTACAGTTCCTCCATTTTCTTAAGAAAAATCATCCCATCAGGAAATATTACTGTGCTATACAACATTCTCAAAACCTAATTTGAAGTAAACTTGTCTCACTCAAGAAAATACCCCCCATTGAAGCATTTTGTCAAAATGAGTTGGTGCATGCATATGCTTAATTTGGACTGTTGTGAACTTCCATTTAAATTCTCAATTCTTTCTTTTAGGTGGAGAACTTCATTTTCTCCAGATTGGAGGAACTTGTGATGATGTTGATGAAGCTGATATTCTTGTGGATGCATCTCTGTCTAAAGTGACGGAGCAATTAACGGAAGGCACCAAGCCTTTATCTAATCCTTCAAGTCCAGGCATTACAGGTAAGTCTTCAATCTTACATTCATATTTTCAGAAGGTATGCTATTGAATTGAAGAAACACAATACAGCACCATTATAAAGTCATAAATAAGCAGTATGCTTAATTTTTTTTGGTTATATTTTGCCTGCCTGCTGCAAGAATTCTCATCCGTTTTATGTGTGTTACTTTTGCAGAAATATACTTTCCAAACTCAAGTGAATATTGAAACTTGAACCAGAATGTTCATATATTGTTTTTCCCCAGCAACAGATGGCTAATCAGTTTTATTTCAAAATACCAGCAAGAGTCTATGGAACATAACATGCATGGAAACATGGTGCCATGAAATATGTGTGTGTATATTTAGTTTTAGTGTAGCTGAACTAAAGGACAAATTAAATATTTTAAAAAGTGCTGTAGCTTCTTGTGGGAACTACTGATTTTTTTGTGATTAAATATTTTTAAAAATCTTTTTACTTTATAATTAAAAAACAGGAGTTGATCTTCTGGTGGACCAGCCATTCTCGCTTGAAACCTTGACGTCTTTAGTAGAGCTTACTCGTTTTGAAACATTGACACCACGATTCTCAGCTACAGTTCCACCATGCTGGGTTGAAGTGCAACAAGAACAGCAACAAAGGCGACATCCACAACACTTGCACCAGCAGCATCATGGAGATGCAGCTCAACATACCCGGACTTGGAAATTGCAAACTGATAGGTAAATCATTTTTGATAAAACATTTACCTCCCTACTTTATTTAAACATTGAATCTCCTGATATCTTGAGTTATAAATAGAAATCCCTAGTAGGAGCCTTTTATATTTATTATTTTTTAATCCCTCCCTTATTATTTTTATAAATAACTCACACTTACAAATATATCTAATACTGCTTCCTCCTTCAGTTTTCTCCACAACAACAATCCTGTGAGATGAGTTGGACTTAGGGTAGGCCAAAGTCACCAGCCGATTTCAAAGCTAAGGTGGGATGAGAACTCACAGTTTCCTGGTTTCTAGCCTGGGGCCTTAGCCAATAGAATAAACTGGTTCTCATTTTTATTATATTACATGTAAAGATTGGAAGTTGATGTGTTCTATAAATTGGTTTTAAATCCAGAAATTTCAGGTAATCTACATCTATATAGAAGAACAATGTCCTGGAGGTGTACAAACATTTCAAATTTGAATCATTTCAACACAAAATGTCCTATCATGTATGCCAGCATGTTGCTTTTCATTTTAAAAGTGTTCTGAGTTTAAGATACTTTTTTAACATTTGCAAAATGATCAGACCATTTTACAGTTAAGCATGCTGTGTAAAATACTTAAAATGGGGCATTTTAAATCAAAATCAGTGCAAATTCAAAATGTTCTGTACATTCCTAAAGTTATTTCAACTTGAAAATGTTACTTCATCTGACATCTACAAATTAGGATCATACTTAAATAGAAAAATGGAAAAATTGTAAACATTCATATTTTCTTATTGTACAGATAAAAATAAATTGGAGCTCTTTATCTCATTGAGCATCATTTTCTTCCTCCATCTATTTTCTTTGTAGTAACAGCTGGGATGAACATGTTTTTGAACTGGTTTTGCCAAAGGCTTGTATGGTTGGACATGTGGATTTCAAATTTGTTTTGAATTCAAGTATCACAAACATTCCACAGATTCAAGTGACTTTATTGAAAAATAAAGCTCCAGGCTTAGGAAAAGTCAATGGTAAGAAAATAACTGAACAATTTGTTTTCAGTAATATTTATATATTTCAAAATGGCATTATTAAACCATTAGTAACTTGAACATGTTTAAAGCAGTGTCAAATGAAATGAAATATAATGGGTGAACAGTGTTCCATGATGAACAGAAGGTATCACTCCATGTCAAAATGAGATAGCATCTCCTTCAATAAGTACTTTTGCTTGTTTTAAGAATGAGGAAATGCTATAAATGCTAATTTTGATTTTGATACTTTTTCTTTGTGTTACAGGAAAATTTGACGGTAATGTGGCAATCCCCATTTCTCAGATTTAACAATGTAATAATTGCCCCACAAGCCCACACTCTTATCAATATCATAATAGCATTGGTGATCATATTAATCGTAATAAAATCTATTTTATTCTTCATTCTTAGAGCATAGGTTTGATGTACCACTCAAAAGCCAAGAAATTTGAAGCACCAATTGTTTCAAAGTTCATGATAGTTTAAAAATATTTAAACATAGTCGTATAACACATCCACAACATATTATACAATAAAACTATGCTCCAAAAGAGATTTGTGCTGTTTAAAAAATGTAAAAGTGTTTTTTTTTGTATGTGCTTGTTCCCCAGAAGCAGCTGTAGATAGACAGATAACTTTTCCTCTGTCACCAGCTCATCATGAAATGGAAAGAAATGGAAAAACAGGGCTGGATGATTTGAATGAAGAAATGCAAAACATGGATGTAGAAGAGTCACAGTGTGAGTTTTGCTGAAGTATAATATTCTTTTAAACAGATTTGCCACATAGAAGCTTGCTAGATAAGTTTTAGAAGGAAGTCTAGTGAACTTTTGCTTCTGTGTTTCATTAGTAGTTTCTCCTAGTGCTTGTCATTACTGATTGAAATGGAATGGTTTTAGGCCCATACAATGGAAGTATGTTCCATTGTTATTTAAGATGTTTTTTGCTAAGATATTCATTTAGTTAATTAATTGTATTATATTGTTCTGGTTTTAACCCTGTATTTATCATTTAGAATTACAATTGTGAGAACAGTGGCTGTATAAATTGTATAAATCATAATGAACTAACTAAATAAACAGTTTCTCTTATCCTGGGATCCTGCTTACTACTGGTTTTACTGACTAAAATCTGCTTTACCTCATTCATTCAAGTATGAATGAATTTATTAGAATAAACTTAATACTGAACATTCATTCTGGTAATTAGAGTTGGTAATCAAATACTGGAGTTTCAGTAATCCTTCCATGAACAATTCATTCAAGTGCCGCTTGAAAGAACTGCAAGAACCATCAGAAATTATTGTAACTCAGAAAATCAAAAGAATGGAAAGGTCTTATTGGTTCCTTGAAAACAATCCAGGAAGGAATCTCAATAGACAGATTGCAAGTGCCACCAAGTTTTACTTCCTATTTTTTCTTGATAAGTTGGTAACTTTGAAATATGATTTCCTCTGACAGACTTGTCCCATTATATTATTATAATTATTTGTGTCCCCCCATTGAAAAGAATGCAAGTCCTGATAAATTACTACATAATCACAAGAAACCAGCGCAACAAAAATGAAATTTTAGAAATAAACTTTTGCACATATTGTCCTGTAGCTTTATATTTCTTTATATTACTGATGTATGAAGAATTTGTTACTTAGTGCTTTAATAATTGCAATTTGGATGTGTAGTTAGAGGAGGGAATGGATGAAGCCATCCACTTCTTTTAAATGCTAATGTTCCAAGGAGATCTTAGTTTAACATAATTTTAAATTAAATTAATGAACATTGAAAAAACTGAATGTCTAGTTATCTTTAAAAATAATCATGCAGGCATTAAAATTTGAATAAAAGGCCACTTGGTATGCTAACATTGGCGACAACAAATGTGTTAATTTTATAATCAGTGTAAGAGAAGTAACTTTCAAAAATCATTAGGCTCATAAATGATAAATTTAAAAGAGACATTTGACAGAACATAACATTCTATACTACAATGTTGGAAGACAGTTCTCTTTATAATGAATTATGAAAAGAAAAATAGAAATGAATGCTTTTCTTTTAAATTGATAGATTTAAAAAAAAATCATCAAATAGAAAAGCAAAATGAGACAAGAGTTGTCTTTTCAAGAATATATCCCACTTTCAATGTTATTATTTTAAAAGAATTATTTGATAAATGTATGTATGTATGTATGTTGTTAGGAATGTAAGTCACCTAACAGCTATTTGGGTTGGAAATATACAAACCAGGATAAACATTTTTATGTTGTATCTTTAAAAATATGCAAAAATTGTAATTGGGTGTGGTTTCTCAAATGGCCATAAGATGGAGCCAGAAACCTGGGTTGTTCAGTCTTTGTCTTAGTATCAGAAGAGAGTGTGTCTTAGTGAGTCTCTGTTTCCTTCTGTTGGGAGAGTATTGCCATTCCTCCTAATTGACTGATATTCTTGGATTTGATGTAAGTCTGCACTGAACTGTTTTTGACACTGGACTTTGTTATTGGATTATCCCTGGACTGAAAACTGGCTGATTTAACCTGTGAATGACTTTGGACTGCTTATTTTGAACTTTACTTAAACATTTCTGGAAGTAAAAACCTACATTTACTGTACAGTGTATCTGTGTGCTGTGTGTGTATTATTCAAACAC